>VWZZ01005162.1:48967-69153 GCA_013399095.1 Psophia crepitans | reverse complement strand
TATTCTATTCTATTCTCTACTGAAAAACATTTCCTTTTTGTTTCTAGTTTTAGACAGCATGTCTTATTTAGACAAATTAGCAAGAGCTAGGCACAGCTCTGAAACTTGCAACATCTATTAAAGATCAAGGTTTAAAAATAAGCAGGTTATACACCATAGGAAGGAAAAAACTGAGGCTTTAAATTATTGTTTTCTATCATGAATCCGTCCTGAATCTGTTGTGTTTGGTCTTCACGACATTTGAGAATTGCCTTAGAACAGTATCAGGCTGTTACAAGAAATCCTGAGTAGATATTTTAAATCTGTCACTAACTATTCATCTATGATTAATAGGTCTGCTATTTCAAATTCGGTGTGTAGTTCACACTATTTAAAGGGAGTGACTTCAGCACGAACCAGAATATGTTTAATAAAACATAAAAGTGAGCTTCAGCTCTGCAGTTCTAATAATGTTTAGCAATTTTTTTTTTTAAATTGATTTGGATTCTCCCTGGTTTTCAAACTTTCTTTTTTTTTTTTCATTTCTTTCTCATAACAAGGACTTACACTATCTTAACAAGGCAGATTAGATCTTTAAGCTAATTTCCTTTGATACTCTTATGGGAGTGCTCTTGGTTGTTAGAAGTTCCTTATAGATTTCCAGTACATATGACAGTCTAACAAGTGTTTTCCATTCTTCATTTCTATTAATATCAGATTTCGTTAAATTAAATTGGAATATAAAATAAAAAATTTATGTCTTTGGCAGCTTTTATTCTCTCCAGAGAAACTGTCTACAACAATTTTACTTTCAATAAATGTGGTCTTCACTAGGATTTAGGTGGAAGCCATTGATTCGTTTCATAGAATCATAGAATAACTCAAGTTGGAAGGACCCATAAGGATCATAAATCCAAGAACATTAAAAAGTGAAAAAAAAAAAGAAGGCTGATCCATCTGACAAACATTTACAGGAGTGGATACTGTAACCCCTGCCTAAACCACCAGTTCACAGACTTGCTCTTGCTCAGTCTCTCACCAAGACACTACCCGGCAACTTGGACTAAGTTGAGTATGAGCCAAATGAGTAAGTAAGTAACAAAAGCTGCATACTGACTGATCTTACAAGAATCACAGCCAGTAAACTTAAAATAAATTATCTCCTCCTTTTCAGTACTAGTGAAACTGTGCCTTTCTTACTGCACTCAATTTTAGGCACCCAGTCCCAGAAGGACTGTGGATGGAGGTGGACTGGAGCTTTGGGCACATGGCCTGTATGAGGCTGAGGGAGCTGGGCTTCCTCAGTCTGGTGACAGAGGCTAATGGGACAGTTTAAGACCTCTGTACATCTATACAAAGGGGAAAAAGCCAAAGATGATAGAAAATAAAACAAGTAACAGTCACAAGCTTGTCCAGCTTCTAGCTGGATACTAGGAGAAGCTGCGTCACTAGCAGGGTGATGCGACACTGGGACAGGTTTCCCAGAGCGGTGGTGGTGCACTCTCTGTCCTTCAGGGTATTCAACTATGAGATAGACAAAGCCACAGCAGAGCTGATCTAGTTATGGCGGCAACCCTGCTTTGGGCAGAAAGCTGGTCCAGGAGGTCGCCAGAGGTGCCTTTCAACCAGCGTCCCTCTGACTTCGTGACTATATGATTTTCCTGAAAGTCAGAACGGGACAGGTGAGATTAATTTGAATCTCATTGACTGCATATTCTTTAGAAAGCTGAAATATATGGATTTAGCCCCCTCAAGGAAAACAAGATTTAAATTTGAGGCTCAAAACTTCGTGTGAAAAGGAGGATTTGTGAAAGACACTTTCTGTTTCACCTCCTTATTTTTATATAATTTCTTGGAAAGAGAGACATTGTTTGACTACAAATGAAATGATATGCTTCTCTTTTGAAATAGATGGTGAGAGAGGGAAAGAAGGAAGATATTTTTGCCAAGACATACTCACAGGAATGATAATTGTAGATGAATTCAAATCAAGTATTTCCTCTGTACTTTTAAAGTTCAGCAGACGAGAAAAAAGTAACTTATTTTCTTCTCTGTAAATTTGAGAAATGCTAATAAAACTCTGAAGTGTCTGCTTATAAAAAACCCTTTCCTAAATATTTCTAGTTTTGATTTTTTTTCAGCACTGTTAAAAAGGTAGTAGACTAGAAAGAAAACCTTCATAGTGCTTTTTTCTCCACGCATTCTCTTTTTCACAAAGAGTAGATATAAATGGCTTTTGGAAGAAGTACTCATTATTTTGAATAAACAGCAACTGCTATGACTAAATGTCTTCCATAAAAACATGAAGTTAGCAATTTCAATACTACATAATTTCCTCATTTCATATTTTCTTTTTTGAAAGAATAGAAAGGCTATGGAAGGCACGCAAACCTCTGCAAGCACCAAACCTCATTTCAGTTCTGTATGGCTTGGAGGATACAGTAAAACAGTGAAGTCCAAAGCCTCTGCTGTCGCACACCCTAGTTCAAAGCTCTTCCTTATTGGATGATTTTTTCCACACGGCCATAAGGCAGTCCTGCCATGCAATGCCATCCTATATCTTACCTCTGCATGCCTAACAGCTGTGGGTAGAGCTTGTTCCAGACTCTGTTCCTGGCCCCAACCACAGTATCATTCTTGACACAATGTGCTCATCGCCCATGTGAACTGCCCTTGTATTTGCAGAGTACAATAAGAAACCAAGACTGCAGACTCTGCTACCTCAAAGCGTTAGCCCAAGCATCACTGTAGAGTAACACTAACCCTGAACCAAGTCCCCATCCATCTCCCCTGGATCAAAGCGGAATGTAGGCTTTTATCTCCATCAGCCTCTTTGCCTACACTGTGAGCCTTTGCAGATGTCAGCCAAGAAATGAGATCTCAGTGAAGTGTCATTGTTTGGCTCAGAAGTAGGGTCTCTTAGGGGTGGAAAAATTTTGGTTAAGGTTTAGGACTGTGAAAAGGAAGGATGAAAATATGGGATTTTTTTTTTTTTTTAATGAGCAGTCCCAGAAGGCCCAAAAGGCTAGCACACGGGATGTTTCTGGCTTGGTCAAACTGATGAGCTTGAAGTTTTGGGTAGGTGTGAATTTCTGAACTATAGTTTAAGTTTAAGCAAGCAAAATCCTGAGTGGAAGCTGATTTTAAGTGCAGTCCTTCAAACCTGTGATAATCTAATACTTATTTGCAGAAAGGCAAAATGTTTTTGACAGTAGATATCTTTTTGATATCCAAAGAAATACCTATTGCAATTAATACTCTTCAGAGTAAGCTGTATTTTTGTGTTTTTTTTGTTGTTTATTGCTAGGGAGGCCATGATTATGACGTTTCCTTTCCAGTTCTAATCATCTGAATTACTCAATTAAACCATCATAACGTGAAGTATAATTGGCCCAAAGTAACTCTGTATAGCTCTATAATTCAAGCAATACAAAAGACACCAATTAATTATTTCAGAACTCTTAAATCCACAAGCATTTTTCATGGATATGCATTCCTTGTGATGCTGGAGTACCTCCACACATGGCTTGTAAAAGCTCTCCATGCCAGCTTTTACTACTGAAGAAGTTAATAATATCTCCTCTCCACTTTGTCATAAAATCCAGCTTACACACAGTCAGATGATAAAAGCGACTAGGCTGTTGAGTAAACCAATCCTTGCAGATAGTAGGGCAGAAGCCAGCAGAGCAGGAGTGCTTATCCCACCGCAGCACAGAAGACATAAATGATGTATGGGTTGGTTGGATCCATGAAGCTTGACTAGCAGACAGCAGTCAGCCATGGGCCATGGATGACATATACTGAAGTTGGACACAAGAGAGCGTTCATCCAGAAAGAGAATGCAAGGAGGTCATTTAAGCAGATCCACAGCTTTTCTGAGCAGCAAAAGAGACACCGTATGCATAAACACCGACTGATTTAGAGAAGCAGTGCCCAGGGACAGGGCCCTCCCGTGACCCTGTGAGCAGCTGTAGCTCTCAGTGGTGGTAGGCTGTGCCCCATACTGGTGGTGAACGGCTGATAGGTTTTCACTCCCAGAAGACCACTGGTAAGTAATCCAGGAGTGAAACAACACAGTCAGTGAATGCAAACTCTGCCAACCAGATGAGGCTTGGAGTAGATCTTGGATATTTTTCATGTCTGATTTGTGGCTTCTTCCAGGAAACGCAATGAGTGTGACAGGGTATATCTTTGCTTTCTATCTGTAATTCACCTGCTCTTCTTTTCCCCACCTTTCTCCTTTTATGATTTCCTTGCTCTTGGCTAAAGCTTCTGATGTTTTATAACTGTAATTTAATTTCTGTATCCTTACAAATTCTAGGGTTTTTCTATTTATTTACATATCTAACAGTCCAGTAGGTTTATATTTTGTAAAGAATGAGCTCTAATTTATAATGTGTCCTATAGTGAAAGAACTATGCTGTTTAAAGGACACTTAAGAGTTCTTGTAAAGCTTCCTAGTCCAAAGGACTTCTTTATGTATTTACAGCATTTCCTATCTGCAATAACATTCTTTTGCAATAATACCCAACTAAAGCAATACAAGTTCTATATACGTGTTTGCATTTAAATTAATCTCGTTTCAGTGCTATTTATATATTGCATTAAATTGCATGCATTGTAATGATAAAGTTCTCAGAGAAGATATAAAATTATTTGATATGATATTGACTACTTTCTGCACAAATTTCTATTATCAGAATCAGTCTTTTTAGAGTTAAGAACAGAACAGACAGAAATACTTTAATCTGTTTTTAGAATAGAATAGAATAGAATCATTAAGGTTGGAAGACGCTTTCTTATGAAATACCAGAATTTTATTAATGCATTCAGTTCCTGGCTGTCAGTGACACTTGGCTGAGCAGATAAGCACAGATACCTGCATGAAAGCTAAACAAGAGATACAGGAAAATTTTGGCTTGGTTCATCTCATTGGTATCTATCAATCTACAAGCAAAACAATCAACACAGTGTTTCCTTTGGAAGGATGTAAACAAACCTGGATCTCACGGAGGAGGTACACATTCAAGACATGGGTCAGAGAAGGTCTTACCAGCCTGAGATTTATTTACATCCCAATTTTCATTTGTGTCAGCAAACTCTGCATCAAGATTGCCTCACACAGACAGAAGTGTTAAAGAGAGCCCAGGTTTTGGCTTTGCATTACTAAAAATCAGTCTTGTTCAAAGACGAAAAATGAATCCTTTCCAAAACAACAAGAGTAAACCTAATAATGAGCAGTCATCCTTTGAAATTAATGTTGTTTATCACCATTTTTTGCCTCTTAACTTTGACATTTTTGTTAGTATTTACAGAAGTTTCTCATGCTGATGCCTGGAAAACACCAAGTACCAGGTTTGACAGCATAAGCCTCCACCTGGGAACAGCACAAAGGATCCCCTGCCTTGTCACTGACACCCATGGGAGTTGGTGCAGAGGCAATATTCTCAGCTGGTGTGAAGCACAGGGGTTTGATATTTAAAAGACTCTATCACCTGGAGTGGAATTGCTTCACTGATTGGTAAAACAGGACCAGGGGCAGAAGTTCTGCAGAGCACACCAGGAATGCAGTGGAGAGCACATAGTGCTTGGCCTATCTTAATATCTCTGCAGTTTCTGGCAAAAAAAAAAAAAAAAAAGCGCCTTCAACTTTTTCCATAGAGAGACATCCATATTTTTTTTTGTTTCCCCTTTAAGCATATCCTAAAGTTCTTGGTGTATAAGGAATAGGACCACCTTCGCTCACATTAAATACCACAGCAAGATTTGATTTGAAATGCAGCGATATGGAAAGTCCTCTGAGGTCACTGAGATGCTCTCCCACTGATGTCAGGGTAATTTCAACTGTGCTCTGCAGCTTGATAGAAATAGATAGTGAAAAGCCAAAAGGTGTTATTTTCGGGTATGCTTTGTTGCTGGTGGTTGTTGCATTTCTGTAAAAGAAAAAAAAAAGATTTTTTTTTTATCATGAATGGCAAAAAGTAAAACATTCTCTTAACAATAACAAAAAAATTAGTGTGTTATTGCTGTCGGATGAGGTTCTTCTGGGACATTTAAACAAGATTGGTAATATTTCAATTCCATACAAAGACCAAGTGAAAATGGAATTATCTTGTGGACTAAGATGTTGCATCAAGAAAGTAAGGATATAAGAATTGATCCAAGTCATTGTTTATGGGGCTTTTTGATATGGATTTGTGAGCTACTCTTACAACACTCAGACTTAATCTGAGAATAATTAGGATAACAGGATCAAATATTAAGTGATAGGAAAATAGGAACTGGGATGAAAACTCCAAAACACAGAGGACATGTAGGCTCAATCAAACATCTCAAATATTAATTTTTGATGCAAGTGACTACTCACATGTTTACAGCTATCAATGTGTGGCAGTTTAATATGTCTCCAGAATTTCTGGGGTCCAACCCTAAAGCTTCCTGAGAAAATTATTTAAAGTAAAAAATTAACAAGAAAACTCCTGTCATGTTGTCTCAACAGCAATAAACTTTCAGGTAGAAATAAAATTTACTCAAATTATAACAATTTATAACTCCTTTATCTGTTTCTGTTTGCTTCATATGTAAGCCTGAACATGGGCACATGCATTAGATGTAAATAAATGGATTTTTAAATTAGAGTAAACTCACTAATCTCATAAAGCAACCAGCTCTGTGCCACTATCCAAAGGATTACTCAGCTTGCAGGTGTGCAGAGATTGTGACTGTGGATTTATAGGATTTTGTAATGCACAAGGACATGGAAGGTTTATCCTGTAAATTTCTCTACTTTATTCCAGATTACCACAAATACCACACAAGTGTAATACCATAAAATCACCGCTAGCAAGTATACATACGATTAATAAATTGAGCATATATTGTATTGGGTTTGCATTGAAAAGCTTTGGTAGCAGGTGGGCTACAGGGGTGGCTTCTGTGAGAATCTGCTAGAAGCTTCCCCCATGTGCGACGGAGCCAATGCCAGCCGGCTACAAGACGGACCTGCCACTGGCCAAGGCTGAGTCAGTCAGCGACAATGGGGGCATCTCTGTGATAACATGTTTAAGACAGAAAAAAACCCCAACAACTAGAAATAGCATTTGCAGCCAGAGAGAGGAGTAAGAAGATGTGAGAAACTCTGCAGATGCCAAGGTCAGTGAAGAAGGAGGGGGAGGAAATGCTCCAGGTCTCGGAGCAGAGATTCCCCTGCAGCCCGTGGTAAAGACCATGGTGAGGCAGGCTGTGCCCCTGCAGCCCATGGAGGAGGGGTGATGGGGTGTAGAAATGCTACCTGCAGCCCATGGAAGAGCCCACACTGGAGCAGATGGAGATACCTGAAGGAGGCTGTGACCCTGTGAGAAGTCCACGCTGGAGCAGGCTCCTGGCGGGACCTGTGAATCGATGGAGAAAGGAGTCCTGGCTGGAGCAGGTTTTCTGGCAGGACTTGTGAACCTGCAGGGGATCCACACTGGAGCAGTCTGCTCCTGAAGGTCTGCACTCCGTGGGAGGGACCCCTGCTGGATCAGTTTGTGAAGACCTGTAGCCCGTGGGAAGGACTCATGTTGGAAATGTTTGTGGAGGACTGTGTCCCATGAGAGGGAGCGGTGGAGACAACATGTAACGAACTGACTGCAACTCCTATTTCCCTTCCCCCTGTGCTGCTGGGGGGTAAGAGAGAGAAATCGGGAGTGAAGTTGAGCCCAGGAAGCAGGGGAGGGTGGGGGGAAGGTGTTTTAAGATTTTGTTTTATTTCTCATTACTCAATTTTACTTGGTAATAAATCAAGTGAATTTTTTTCTGAGTTGAGACTGTTTTGCCCTTGATGGTAATTAGTGAATGATCTCTCGCTGTCCTTATTTTGACCCATGAGTCTTTCACTATATTTTCTCTGCCCTGTCCAGTTGAGAAGGGGGAGTGGTAGAGTGACTTTGGTGGGCACCTGGCCTTCAGCCAGGGTCAGCCCACCTCTCTCTATATGTATATATGCACATAGACACTTATTACAAATTACTAGCAGCAGTCAATAATATAGTGTCAATCAATAGTATGGCAGCAGTCAGTAACAGAAGTAATCTTTTGTAGAGCAACAACCAATTTTATTGCAGCAATTAATATAATAACAGCAATCAACTGGATATATAGTGTTACAGATTACTACAAATTTATATATACTGAAACAACTTGTCAACTATGTAACAGCAGATATTCTTATAGTAGATTACTTATGTGGATATATAATATTGGTATCAAGTGGGTTGAATGGACTTCAGAAGGGGCTAAATGATCCCAGAAAGGAGGATAAACTGATACCAACCATTCAAGAGGTGGAAGGATGAATGGAGCCAATCCCAAAGTCTGGCTCAAAGAGGGGCCAGTAAGAGAGCAGGCATAGTCTCACTGCAGAGATGATCCATGTCACAGGTCCTGGCGTCAGCCTGGCATCCCTGGTGAGAGCCCAAGTTCTCATAGAAGTTTCATGTGGAGAGTTAAGCCTGTGCAGGAAAGGAAAAGTGCATGCAGCACAGGAAGTTCTCAGACAAAGAGATTTTCCAATTTGGATAAAAAATTTAGTCCTGTTCATATCTTAGAGACATAAGAGGGTGTAGGACACCACCACTTCGAACAGTCAATAGATACTCTTAATTTCTATTTTTCAGCCAACAGATGATTCTGTCTTCTTTTCTGTCAGATCCATTTTATTTTCTCACTGTTTCAACTTTTCAAATGATAGTTGCCATTACAGTCCCTTATTTTTGTGCTTATTGATAGCATCTGAAGATATGAGATGAGGCCTTGGGCAACCTGGTCTAGTGGAAGGTGTCCCCGCCCATGGCAGGAGGTTTGGAACTAATCGATTTTTGAGGTCCCTTCCAACCCAAACCATTCTGTGATTCTATGACATCCAGGTACCACGAATGTACTTCAGAGAGGCCAGCTGCACTTTTCAAGGATGTTTCTGATTCCCAGGCCTAGTTCCCAAACTCACAGCTCCCAGGTTGGCAGGCAGTTTCTGTGTCAATATTTTTCAGAGGTCATTTACTTCTGTTTGGTAGTTTTTCCCTTCTAACTAGGCCAACTTTATGGCTGCTCACTCTGTAAGGGTGATTTGCTAAGTGTAGTCCAAGTTGCTAAGTGTAAGTCCAAGAAGACACAGGAAAGACAGCTCCACAGATTAAAATTACTGTGATGGACATTCATTTTGTGATAGACTTTGTCAACTACAAAGCGTATCTTAAAACTATGATCTTAATAGTACAGGGGTCACTATTGAGTCTTCCTTAGCTGTGTGGGTTTATGATGCAATCATGGAATATTTCCCCAAGTCATAATCATTTAATCATTTGGTAAATATTAAGAGGTACACGTTATTCCCATGTTAGCTGTTGACTTTTAGAGCTAAAAAGTAGGTAAAGTACATTACTTCCATTTCTCATATTGAATATTAATAAGATCTTGGAGGTTAACTAAAGGATTTCAAGAGAGGACCTTAGAGAGTTAGATGCTTAATGCCCTTATGTAAGAATAACCTGACTGGACACTTTTAAATATCCCAATATATGGTCCTACTACACATTAAGACAGATACGTGATCTGTGCAGTATCAGCATGTGGTCTGAAACTCTTACTTGCTAAAAAAAATGCCTGATGTTGGTTTTAGGGAAATTTCTTTCTAACCACTTTGTATCCTCACCCTTTCTTTTCTCTTCTTTGTAAAATAAGGTCAGTACTAATTACAACAAGAAAATTTGGAAGTACACGTAACTGGAGGTCTCTCTGCAGTTTTTTTGAGAGATACAGATAAGTATCAATGCTTCATTATCACTTTCACATTACAACTTTTCAGAAGGGTAGAAGGGTTTGTTTAGGATGTAGGTTGAGGAGACTTTGATGGTTTTAGGACATATCATTGTTAGTTGTGTTAATAACGTCTTTTTTGACTTTGGATATAATCACAGATCATGATAGTTTCACGATATGAACCACAGTACTAACCAATGAGAACTACTTTCTAAATGACCACAGTTAAGGATGGATAGGAAGAGTCAGAAAAAGAACTCTGAAGTATTTGGTTTCTACTACCACACTGTAAAAAAAAATAAATAAATAGACTGCATTCAAAACCACATGTTTTAAATACAATTGTCATGAACATGATGTTGCATATGTGACTTTTTGTACTTTTGGTGACTGAAATGTAGCAAATACATTTTGGCTGCTCACCACAAGAAAGACATCGAGGCCCTGGAGCGTGTCCAGAGAAGGGCAACAAAACTGGTGAAGGGTCTGGAGCACAGGTCTTATGAGGAGTGGCTGAAGGAACTGGGACTGTTTAGTTTATGTTGGGGGTTTGTGTGAAATTAAATCTGAANAATGCCTGAGCCAATGATTGCTGGGCAAGTACTTGTGTTGTGCTGCGTGTAGCCACCTTTAACAATATATAAACTTGGAAGAAAGAGCAATAAATGTCTGCTTCAGCTAACTCATATGGTGTCGTCTGATGCTTTCCGAAGGCCCGTCTCCCTGCAAGTGTGGAGAAGAGGAGGCTCAGGGGAGACCTTATTGCCCTCTACAACTACCTGAAAGGAAGTTGTGGTGAGCTGGGGGTCGGCCTCTTCTCGCAGATAACTAGCGACAGGACTAGGGGGAATGGCTGCAAGTTGTGCCAGGGGAGGTTCAGGTTGGAGATGAGGAGAAATTTCTTCTTGGAAAGGGTGGTCGGGCATTGGAACGGGTTGCCCAGGGGTGGTGGAGTCACTGTCCCTGGGTGTGTTTAAAGTAAGGTTGGATGTGGTACTTAAGGACATGGTTTAGTGGGTAATAGGTGGTAGGGGGACGGTTGGACTAGATGATCCTTGAGGTCTCTTCCAACCTTAATGATTCTATTATTTTATGAAATAAATCCCTGAAATAAGAAAACTACTGAAATTTTGAAGGAGCAGTGTGACATGAACTGTTGCAGCAAAATAGCTGTTTGATAGATGTGATGATCTCACCAAGTGTGTTCAGTATTGCTTTTTATTTCTGATTTGTTCAATCTTATGTTTTATTACAGACCATTGTTTCAAGGGACTGGATATATTGTATTTAGTCTTTAAGCAAATGCATTGAATCCTGAATTTAAATCCCTAGCCATTTAGGTACAATCCTGAGTAGTCATTACACAAAAGTAATTTTAAATTCATTGAAAATCAATGAAGTAAAACAGCTTTGCAGGAGATGTGAAGGAGCCATGACATGCTTGTAGGTATAAAATACATTTATGTACTTTTATAGTTACACATACACACAAATATAAACACACGAAGTAATGTTACTGTAAAAGAAGAATATATTAAGGATTCTGCTCTCTACCATATTAATTTTCATCACAGACCAGGAAAAGTACTCCTTTTAAAAAGTGTTCAGTTAATGAATCTGCTTTTTACAGTGTGGACCAAAGGACATGGTGGAAATTTAAAGTTATCAGCAAAAATGTTTCAAATAAAATCCTTTAAAATATTGTTAGGATATTGGTAAGTAGCTTGGTGTATAATGTAATGAATATTAATTACTCAGTTTAATTACTCAGTTTAAGTAATAATTCAGTGGTGGTGTGAGCTGTTTATAAAGTCACCCAGCCTGACAACCTAGCTATTGAAGAGGCAGGTCTGCAGGCATTTGACAGACACTTGATTCTGGTTTTGAATGAAAAACTTCAAAGGAAAGCAGGAAATCCTAGAGAAGCCTTGTCCTGAAATGACAAAAACTGATGCTTTGTATGAATTTCCAAACTTACAGTCATTAAATTGCTTTTCTACTTTTTATTTTTTTAAATCAGCAATGCCCAGACGAGGACTATAAGCTATATGAATAAATGTGTTTTTCTGCGGCACTATTGGCAGGATGAGTTACATTATGCAAACATTTACTTGTTTATTAAATGTGTTTACAAATCACCTAACCAATATTTTTGCTGATGGATAAGAAGCTAGAGAGATAAGGTGAAATAGTGCTGAGCTATGTATATATATCAGCATACTGTTTAACACAAACTCTATATATCAGTGGATTTTAAGGTTTTTAACAAATAGATCTCCATATTTTCATTTTAGAGATGGAAAAAACAAACTGTATTTTGTGATATTTTTGCTAGTTAATTAAAATTATCTCAGGAAAAATGAGGGACACTTCTCCTTCAAGTCATGAGTAGTCCAGAGCGGGCCAGATGATAAATAATTTCTGAGGATACTAAGCACTTGATCCAAAGCCCATTGAACTCAGTGGGAGACTTTCTGTCAACTTCAGCAAGCTTTGGATGTAGCTAAAAATATTTTTCCTAGTATCTTCAAAGTAGAATCTCCAAACTTAATTAACAGTAAAGGAAGAAAGTTGTAGTTACTTCAGTTCTTTCAAAAATAAAACCCACCTGGATAACAAAGACACATTTTGATATTTTTTGTTATACTAAAAGTTTGTGCACAAATGTAAGAATATTAATGTTAGTTACACTTCATAAAAGCAAGGATAACATGCACCTAAAAGTTAGTTTGGTGTTAACTAGGTCTGAACATGACTATTATCACCTACTTACAGTGTTCAGGCACAAAATCAACAATTTGTGTATCCCTTTATTTTTCACAGCAGGACATCATTGTTAGTATTATTTTGGTTTTGTTTTATCTAGAATAACATTAAGTAATCAATTGCCTTCATTTTTTATGCTAACTCAGGGTCAGTTTGAGTTAAAGGTGGACATGTAAGGTAAAAATTGAAATTTGAGAGCCTGCTTTTGGGACCTTTTTCCTTTAGCTGCTATAGGAACAGAATAAATTGTCAACACCCGGTATCAGCAAATTTTGTGGGGAAAAATTACCTTCCTCATTGCCACACCATTTGACATACTGGAGCATAGTCCCTTCCCAAGGTCATTTCCTATTCTTTGACCAGGTCCATACAATGAAGGTATGATTTACAGGCTGGGTGCAATCCAAAGGCCGACGCTTTTGGCCCGCATTACAGCAGAACTGGGAGATTGCTTTGCTGCAGTCCCTTGGCTTTGGCACAGCACTGTGCAGAACAGAGGGACCAGGGACATCAACCCTTTGTGGCTGCAGCCTCTCAGCTGCCTAGGAAATCATCCCAGGACTGCAGGAAAAGCTGTAGCCTGTGCTGGGAGGCAGTGGGGCAGCCAGCTCA
The DNA here is from genome assembly GCA_013399095.1 of Psophia crepitans. Lineage (NCBI taxonomy): Eukaryota > Metazoa > Chordata > Aves > Gruiformes > Psophiidae > Psophia > Psophia crepitans. Next base: position 55,998 of record VWZZ01005162.1, on the reverse strand, counting down.
TGGCTGCCTGGCTCTCGCACCTCTGGCTGGGGACCCTGAGTGCCTCTGCAAGAGGAGGTGGGGAGGGAGAGAGGCTCAAGACACTAAGTTTGTGGTAGAAAATGAAACTGGGCATACTGTTTGTGTGCCTAAGTGTGCAAAGGAGAGACAGACAATGAGGGTTCAGAGATAGATGACCCTGCTTTTCCTCTCCTTCTTCTGGTTGCCCAGGGAGATGGTGGAGTCACTGTCCCTGCGGGTGTTAAAGGAAAGGTTGGATGTGGTACTTAGGGACATGGTTTAGTGGGTAATAGGTGGTGGGGGGACGGCTGGACGAGATGATCCTTGAGATCTCTTCCAACCTTAATGATTCGATGATTCTATGATTCTGTGATTCTATGATTGGTGGTTAAGGAGAGGGGAGCTTCTGAATCTGAATCTGCATGACTGGTGGGAGCTGACAAAATCTGAGAAAGAAGGAGCAGGACTCATATCAACTCATTTGACCTGTCTAAATCATAGATACCTTATCTAAGCTAATCATTTAGGATATACCTGTAGTCACTGGAGAGACATGAGCACCTCAGCCCATCCTTGGACAGATATCTAAACAATATAGGACAAACTTACCCATTTTCTGCAATAAAGGAGTGACTGAGAGCAACACACCCTACGTTTTGAGGCAGGAGTCCTACCCAGTTCTTGGCACAGAGCTAAGTTTTCTGCCTTGGTATACACCGATAATGTAACTCACCCTGGCACCTGCAGTGCACCCAGCTCAACGTGCCCACCAGCCGTAGGGATTAATCTGCAATGGCAATGAGTAATCTGGATTACACTCCTAGGCCCCCCAGCAGGTTATATGCAAAGTAGGGTACAGAATAAATTTTGGACAGAGAGCGAAATTATATTTTGCCAAAACAGAGCTGCCCCAAAATTGCCCTAAAGGAAACAATAAAAACAGGACAGTATTTTTCAGACTTAGTTCTCTAAGGTTTAAATTCCTTCTTCAGAGCTGGATTAAGGAGTCTTCTGCTCTGAGGGCACAGCCATGAAACCTTCTTGGGAAAGAAAAGGCTTATCCTGAAGAAAGAATGTCTTTTATATCCTGTAGAAACCATTTCACTGCATTTAATAGAGCACATTTTTCTGGGAAGCGATAGACCTGATTTGACATCTCTGCTCTGACACCGCTGTACATTATACACATTCACAAAAAAATTATTTTAAACTATACTTAAACAGTCCAGGGAACAAAGGCTGGAGCCAAGGACATGTTTCTTCCTTTTCTTTTAGTCCAACAAAGCTTGAATTCTTCTCTGCAGCCTGTATCCCCACACCATGGATAAGCAATTTAGTGAGAGATGTACCGATGTGGAAAAAAAATCACCACTACTTCCTCTCAACCTTAAAAGAAATCCAGGAGCAGCCCTAGCTTTTATAAAAAAGCTGACAATGTGCCCAGGTGGCGTGTTACAGAATACCTATCAAACTGTGGTGTGACATATGTCCTTCCACTGGGAAACCTGGGTGGAAATGCATTTACTTTCAAGTAGGCATTGAGCTGCTCAGCAATAATCTCAGCTGAGGTGCTTGTGCAGAAGCCCAGAAGCAGAACCACTGCAGAGTAGAGAAGCTTACAGTAAAAAACCCCAAACAGTAGTGTCTTGCTTATTGATTTTTGGCATCTCTAGAGATGGAAGGCACCTGTAAGGTAGTTTTAGAATTGCAGTTATGTGTGTGAGTACCTGACTTCCATCACATTTGATTGTCAAGTATTGGCTTAATTTTAAATGTAAACTGAAAATTAAAATCACTGAAGTCATACGTCACACTTGAATTCAACAGAGCCTGAACACTTGTAGGATGAGCAAAAATAATTAATCTGAAAACGAACAAGTACTTAGTGGGAAGAAAATAAATAACGATCTAGCATACTAATGCAGTAATAAAGGAATACGGTTAAGGTTTCTTTATTTTGAACCCTGTCAGCTGTTGATACAATATAATCCGTTTAAATAAGACAGAGATAAATAGCATCTTCTTATAGGCAACAGTTTATGCTGCCCTGCTTCTAATGCAACAACAGCATAAGTGAACAGATTTCAAAAACAAATCTACAAAACCGAAGATAATTATACTAGCAAAGTGGATAACTTACCATACAAGAAAAGAAATGGAACAATGTACAATATTGTTTGTGTGACACATTGTGGTAGAAATAAATAAGTATTGATGAGCTTTTATACTGGTGAAAATAATGATTTTCAGAATTAAGGGTAAAGTTAACCCAGAGTCTATAAGAAAACGTATTTATATATTAAAATCAGAGATTTTCTTTTTTTCAGTATTAGTCAGTCTTTAATGAATCATTAAATTTGTATGATTTACAGACTTTCTATGAAGCCATAATTACTACTTTTTTTTTTTTTCCTGCTCAGAAAAGAACTGTTAAAATGAGTTTTCAGCTTTAAAAATGGGTACAAAATGCTGTTAACCCTACAGCAGACAGGTTTGGAGTGGTAGTAACTGATTTACATTACAAGATGGTACATGATGAAAAGCCTCATGCACCTGCAATGTGTAAGGTGGGAAGAAATAAACTGGTTCACCTTCATCCCTTATCCTTTTATGAACAACCAAAGGGAATAGAAAAAGCCCAATTTTGTCCTATACCAGTTGAAACATTAAGTTCCAGTACTCCAAAGGAAGTTATACAGAGAAGTACAAAACATACAGAATAAATTGCATACTTCTAAACTGTTGTATCTTTGATTCATATCCTCTCAAACCACTGTCTAGTAATGTTTCTTTAAATTGTATTAACCTTTTGTTACAGGAAATAACTCAGATATGATTTATCATCAAGCCAGTTGAAAGTATTTTCCTGAAAAAAAGCTTTTACCTTGAGTGACTAACAATGCTTTGCAAAACTTTAATTTCAGCATTGTTGCCTAGTAACTCAGGACAAAATATTATTCCTTAACAGGTTGAAAAAATGTTAATAAAGCCTAAAACATTTAAGGTCTTCTGCTTTACATGTCAGACTGGCAAAGTATCACTTGGCATAATACAAAACTACTCCATTCCCTTTAACAATCAGTTTGAATGATGTTTTCTTTTCAAATATGGCACAGTAAATAATGGTTTAATAATAAGATCACTTAGCCATTAAACCAGTGCACCTGGTGCTAGCAAGCCTGTTCACTGTTGCTAGTGGCTATGAATTGGTGTTCACCCAGTGTTCTTCCAGCTACCTGTTCCTTTTCCACTCCATGCTAATTCTCTGCTCTGTTGAGGCTGTTAAATTCTGTATTGTGGTTGGTGTACATTTGGATTATACAGGGTTTCAAGAAACAACAGCGGTTTTAGCTCAACACAGTTATTAGTAGGGACCGAGTTTCAAGAAGCTGAAATAGTATTTTGTTTCCACTGGGGTGCTGCCAATTAAGCAGCTTCTAAATATGATAAGCATGACTTACAGCGGAAGTATTGTAAAAATGTCCATTGCATTTCAGTATGGAAAAATATATTGAAATTTAATATCTGTTCCTTGGCCAAACGTATTATTATTATTATGGCTATGTGTAACATCATAGTTTTTCATGGTCGTATGCTGTCTAGAACATGACCAGTGAAACTCTGGTTTTGATACAACAAAAATGAGCCATTGTCAGTGCAGAATTTCATCATTTGAGGAAAAGATAATGGCATGCAATGCCTTTCCTCTCAAACGTAATGATTTGAAATCCTGTGTACAGGCTGACAGTGAGAATGGCTAAGTGTCATTATAAGGTGATGACTGTCTAGTGCCCCTCTTGAAATGATTATGGTGGGTTGAGCCCAGGCACAATGTTCACATCTCAGTTAACTGGCACTAGACAAAATAAGATAGAATGACCTCTTTTAAAAAGACAAATAGGTAATTTTGAATATCCAGAGCTATTTCAGAATTTAATGAGGATTGCTTTCGCACACTCCCAGTAGGTAGAGGAAAACGACAGTTTGTATGAGACCATTTCTGTAATAATGCTTAGACACTCATTCAGATCTCATGTTGTCTCTCTTTCCCATTACACTGTAAGAAGATTCTCAACATGAGAGATACAGGATAGACTTCAAGTCTGAGCTGCAAAAAAATGAATAATATTTCTGAAAGAGTTTGCAAAGGCTCTTGTCCCAAAGTTGCTTTTTAAGGGGAAATATATCTCCTTAGACCCTCTCTAAGCAGCAGACTGCCTATCAGCTAACTGAGATGGCCTTGATGTGGGAGATGCTAGAGTGCTGGCTTCTAACAGGAAAAGCTGCCTAGAAAGAAACTTTCTGATCTAACCCTGACCCTAACCTTAACCTTAACAGTAACACTAACCCTCTCCTCCTTTGCAGAGCTGAGGAAGGAGTCATGCTTGGCAGAGGTGGGACTGGTGTCGAGGAAAGAGAAGTCAAAAAGAGAGTCTGCAAGCAGTGGACGTGATTATGAGTCAGGCAGATACAACTAGGATGCCTGGGGTCAGGTGGATTTATTTCTCTGCTAAACAGCGTGAGTAAAGGTTCCATCTGTGGTTTGTGTGAAACTTGCTTAGTTTCACACCAGCAGGGCTCTTACTCCACGTGTATTTGGCACACAGAACAAACCATATCCTCAGTCACTCTTGTCATGAGATTCACAGACACTTGCTGACGTCGTATAAATGTTATATCTGCCACAACTGGGATTTTGCTTAGTGTGGGGTGCTACTGCTTGTAAAGAGGGAAAGGGAAAAGAAGCATTCCCTGTTTCCATGTCTTCCACTTTCCTGGTAGGAAGCAGTGCCAGGTAGCACTGCCAAACACTGGAGAGCTGGCTGCTCTTTGTGCCATTGATAGTAGGGCCATGCATTGGAAGACTGGCACGTACATGGCAACACAGAGGAGAATACAGCTGCTGATAGTACTGCTCACGTCCAGCTTTGGCATCACTTGTCTCTGTAAGCTTTGCAAACATTATGTTACGTCCAAATCATCCTACTAAACTTCATTAGTGCCATGTAACTAATTTCAGAACTGATGGGATGACGTCAAACCTGACATGAAACCATAAGACATTCAATCTAAAGCCTGTTCAGTAGATCACCCTCCCCTACCCCAGCGTTCTCACTCATTGCCCATGAACACCAAACTGTCCTATCCCCAGGGTACTCAGCAATGTCTGAGTTCAGATTCAAATGTGGCACTAAACGTCATCTAAAAGAACTTTAAATCATATCTGAGTAGGTTTCCCTCTCACCCCAAATATTTTATTAAAAACTGTAATGTAGGTGGTGCTACAAACTTGTTTCTAAAGTAATGCCAAGATACTTGATGTGTTTTGCATACAAATGTTGGCATACTTCTTTTCTACAAAAGACATCTCTTAAAAATGTGGGGTTCATTCTTGCCTTAGATTTATGGTCTTGTTTGAGGACATATGTAGATTTGGGATTAACAGTCTTCTGAAAAAGTATTAATCTAAATTCCTTTAGGAAAACAAGTGGAAATAGAGAGGTTTTGCCTGCTGTGCCATTTAATATATGACAGAGTTAACATAGCATCTAAAATTTTGCTGCTGGTCACATGCTGTTCAGCAGGTCAGCTGTGTTAACTCCTCTCCACAGCATTCACACTTTCTCTCACCTTCTTTTAGGCTTTCTCAACAGTTTCCCGTTTAGTGTGAAAGTCCTTTCTCTGCTCCTTTGACTCTTCTCTCTTTTCTTACATTGCACTTGCCTGTGTCTTCGCCTCCATTAGCCTTTCGCTTTTTCACTTGCCTTTGAGTGCTGTTTCTGGGGTGGTTTTTTTTGTTTGTTTTACTTTTTCCCCCCTGCTTTTTCTTCCTGTGGCCTTGAAACATTCCATACCCTGTGGATATGTATTTTGAATAATCTGAGACATCATCCTACTAGTTGCAATCCAGGGCTTTGTTGCAAAAGAATTGATTGTTTTTTATTAAAGCCTCATGCTGTGACACATATGATTCCTATATGAAAAAGGCTCCCAAATTCACCTGATTTTTAATTTTCATTCCCTGTTGTTTTTAAGGATGAAAGGAAAAAACATAGTAATAGATGGCCTTTAAAGCATGTTTTCATTTCTGTTAGCTGTCCTATTTGTGATTTTTTTCTCTCATAATTTTCTCATTGTCCTTCCATTGCTCTACTTGATCTTTTAAAACACCAATACCTACAAAATTTAGTAGTAATCCAACCTTTTATATTGGTCAGATTAATTTTTCATAGTGTCCAAAGGAAAAATCATTGTTGTTTTCAAAATCAGAAAACCAGCTCAATAAATCAAGTTTTCAGAAGAATGCTGTATATAACACCTATATGTCACATGCAAATGTCATAGAATCATAGAATGGCTTGAGACCTTAAAAGATCATTTGGTTCCAACACCCCTGCCATGGGCAGGGATGCGACCCACTAGATCAGATTGGTCAGGACCCCATCCAACCTGACCTTGAACACTGCCAAGGAGGGGGCAGCCATGGCTTCTCTGGGTAACCTGTTCCAGTGCCTCACCACCCTCATAGTGAAGAATTTCCTTCTAATGTCTAACCTAAATCTCCCCTCTTTTAGTTTCAAACCATTGCCTCTTGTCCTGTTGTTATCTACCCAAGTAGAGTCCCTCTCTATCCTTTTTATAAGACCCCTTTAAGTATTCAAAGGCTGCAATTAGGTCTCCCAAGAGCCTTCTTTTCTCCAGGCTGAACATCCCCAGCTCTCTCAGCCTTTCTTCACAGGAGAGGTGCTTCAGCCCTATGATCAACTTTGTGGCCCTCCACTGGACTCGCTCTAACAGGTCCACATTTTTCTTGTGCTGGGGACCGCAGAGCTGGATGCAGTACTCCAGGTGGGCTTTCACAAGGGCAGAGTAGAGGGGAACAGTCACCTCCTTTGAGCTGCTGGTCATGCCTCTTTTGATGCAGATCAGGGCACACTTGGCTTTCTGGGCTGCAAGCACATGCTGCTGGCATGTCATGTCCACCAGAAGCCCCAAGTCTCTCTCCGCAGGGCTACTCTCAATGTGTTCTT
>VWZZ01005162.1:0-43552 GCA_013399095.1 Psophia crepitans | reverse complement strand
AGGAGGCTCAAGGGAGACCTTATTGACCTCTACACCTCCCTGAAAGGGAGTTGTGGTGAGCTGGGGGTCAGCCTCTTCTCACAGATAACTAGCAACAGGACAAGGGGGAATGGCTGCAAGTTGCGCCAGGGGAACTTTTATGTTGGAGATGAGGAGAAATTTCTTCTCAGAAAGAGATCGTCAGGCATTGGAACGGTTTGCCCAGGGAGGTGGTGGAGTCACCGTCCCTGCGGGTGTTTAAAGAATGGTTGGATGTGGTACTGAAGGATATGGTTTAGTGGGTAATAGGCAGTGGGGGATGGTTGGACTAGATGATCCTTGAGGTCTCTTCCAACCTTAATGCTTCAACAGTGTATTTGCTGGGTAATAGGTGCACTCATATGGCTGCCATAATACCTCAACTGTTTGGTTACTGAAAGGACTGTGTTACATGCTTAAAACTTTAGTACATCATATAGCTTATATTTTGAAAGAAAAAAAACAAGAAACAAAAAGGTAGTTTCATGTCAAGTTAACCAATACTGTGTCAACATGAAGAGTTATAGAAATGAAGACTTGAATTTCTAATCATGTTTCTCTGCAGTGGATACATTGGTGTGGAGGAGGAATTAACCTATTTTTGGTGAGGCCTTCTCATTTGTGTTTTTGTCAGAAAGACAAAATAAAAAGTCAACATGAGCAAGAGGAAGGATAGGGACAAAGTTTCAGTTATTAGGGAAAAGATGTGTAAAGGAACAATAATGTAATGATAGACATTAGAGAGAGACAACAAAACTTTTACTTTCACACCTGGATTTCCTTTGGCTATTACACTCCTTTCCAGTTCTTAACTTAAACTTCTCAATTTTAAAGGATAATGTGGTATTTCCTTTGGTCCACCTGACTGGGAGATACTTGGTAAAGCAAAATCTCCATTACACTTTAAGTCTGTTCAGTTGGTTCTGTGTAGCAAAGAAAAAAGAAATGTGAACATACACACACGTACTCTAACATTTCTCAGATTTTCTTCCCTTACATTTTTTAGTTTTTTTCCTCTGCTTCTCTCAGTTAAAACTCTTGTGTCTTAGAGGTGTTCAGCTTGCAGAGGAGCACCTGAAAATATCTTTAAAAGGTAAAAGGCGTTTGTGAAAAGCTCAGTTCAGAAAGAGAATGACCCCTCCCCCCCTTTCCAAAGCAGGAAATCAAGCCCATTAAAAAAATAAATTAAAAAAAACCAACAATGAACCAACCCCCAAAACAACCCCCACAGCACAAATCACTCAGCACTTGTCAGAGCAATTTTGGCAGACTTTTGGAATTTTGATCTCTGCTCCCTGTCAGTTTTTGTGAGTTTACAAGACTTGGCATCTTGACTTGTTATTTTTCTTCTTTACTGTTACTTCTGAATATTCCAAGTCTATTTTTTTTCCCTGTTTATTTGACATATACATTCTTCCACCTGTCAAACCCTGAATGTATAGATAGTCTGGCGGGATAAAGGTCAGAGGCAAAGGCACATCTAAAAGATAATCATGCCATAAGCTTAAACATAAGCTCTACTATAAACATTTTTTTTCTTTGACTTCTGAATCATGTTTCTTCTAAGGTTTTCATTAACAAGAGTTTGGAAATGCTGATGGGGAGGGAGTAGGTTTAGGTTCAAAAAGATGTGTGCTTGAGGATGAGCATATGGATTTTATCAGTAGCTTTGTTGTTAGTTGTTCAGTTTTCACAGAGCTTTCTAAAGGACTGAAATGATGCAGATGCCGAAATTAAGTCTGCTGAAATTGGATTTTTCCTTCTCTGTCTGTGGAAATGCAATTAAATAGGACAATACAAAGAAAATCCTATTCTTTAAAAGTGCTTTCATTCTGGTTTGCAGTTTTTCCTTCATTCCACAAAATCCTTTACTTTTCTGTTCAGTGCAAGGTCAAATGAAAACAATAACAAGAACAGCTCTGAAATATGCCTTTGGCATCACGGAAACTTAAGCACTACAGACTGTACTGGTTGCCTGAAGTACTGCATTCCAAAATGAAAGCATAAAGTAGAATGGGAATGATATGCAAATTGGAAAAATCAATAGCAGTTATGCTTACATGGTACTAAAGATAAACAAACTGTCTTGTTTGTATTCTACAGTGATAGATTTAACTGAAAACAACTTTTCTTCTTTTTTTCTTTTTTTGGTGTGTGTATGTCTGTGAATAAAACATTTCCTAACAACACAAGTGGCTAACTTACAAAGTAAAGTCTGTTGAATTTCAGTGTTGGCTCAGATTTGGGAAGCACAGAGTAAACTAAAGGCAGGAGTAGTTCTTGTGGACTAGAAATGTATCTTACAGCACGTGGCTCTTTGATGTTGAATATATGTATATATGCGAATTCAATTATGTGAACATGTAAGGTAAAGAATTTTTAGAAAAAAGTGCAAAATAAAAAAGTAAGTTACAAGATAGCTCTTCAGATCTTGAATCACTGAATTTACCATGATATGGTCAAAGTCAAAGAATGACTGAACCTGTTTCGACCTGAATGATTACCATATTTTAATGTTTTTATTGAATTATGCATTCAAGAATATACTATATATTTAAACAAGGTTTAAGCACAATTTAATTATTAGCAGACCTGGGTTAAAATGTCATGCTTCTAATGTTATTGCTTTGAGTAGAAAGCAATAGCTAGAAACACTGTTTCACTCATGGCATCAGAAACAAAGAATGATCCTAAATAACAGTAATTTTGTCTTGTATTGATATCTACACTTTTTTCTGTGGAAAAGGTTAGCAAAAAGTGCAGAAAGGAATGACTGACTGTCCCTGAAGGGCTGGTTCCCTGTGGAACAAGTATGAGTTCAGTACCAGAGCTTTAGTGAGGTAAATGTTCTAAAAAGAATCAAGGATAGCGTAAGGACAGAGAGGGGCATATATAAAAAGGAATAACGGAAAGTCAAAGGTTCAAATTTAATCAGTTTTGGAAAAGAACATATTTCTAATGCCTGTAAAAGAAATTGATTTGGAGAAAGAAAAAGGCTTTGCAAGGTCGTAGAAAGTTTGGGTCAAGTTTTGTTTATCCTGACACCAGTTTTTCAAACTTGTGTGCACACACTACAGACTTCCCACAGTTTCCTCTTTCCCGAGAAATTTCACCTGTGGTCAGAATGCTCAGTCACAAAAAGTTGTGTGGATTTTTTTTGGATGTTTTGGTTTTGTCTGTTTGTTTGTTTAGTTTTTTTAATACCTCTAGTTATTAGATAACTAGCTAATTAGCTATCTAGCTGATCTTAGAAGGACAGAATGATAGGTGATTCACTTTCAGCATGTCAGTAATATAACTAATTACTCTTTTTATTAGAACTATATAATTATTTCACTTAGCATTCCACAGAGTATGGAAAATGGTAAGCTGTAAAACAAAGATGTATTCAGTATGCTGTGTTCTGGAAGGCAAAATAATTAATAAAATACCAGCTTAAAAACATAAACAAACAAGAAAAAGTGAAACTGCACCAAATTATTGATGATGGTTCTAAACTATAGCTACAATAGCCAAATTTTTAATTCATATATATCTATAATTCAAATGACTGAGTGGGTTTGCCTGATTAAAGCAGCTCATGCTTTATTATTGTATCTTCAACCAAAGAAAAAAGTGTCATTCAAGAAGTGTTCACTTTTTGACCTTTAGTGATTAGTGGCTTAGATATTAAGTTTTTCAATTTTTCTCACATATAGATCTCTAATTCTTTTGAAACCCAATCAGGACAGAATATCTTAATTATTGTTTTTCCATCATTATGACATTTCTAATTAAAAATGTAATGGTACTTATTAGTTATTTAACACATTGCTTGATTCTTCATATTCTCGTTTGCTTTTGATAAAAACTTGATATGTCATATTCATTACAAATACCTTGGAACTGTATATGCAAAACTGCCTATAAAGTAAGAAAAAGGATATTCAAGTATTGGAAAAATAAAATAATTATACACAAAGAAATAGTACACCAAACCTCCTTGATTACAGAAGTCCCTAGTGCCTTCTTCACATGCCGCAGGCTCTTTGTTACTCTTTAAGAAACCAGGGATCTTAGGAGACTGCTTACATAATTACACTTTCAATTATGACTCTATTAGTTTAAATAAATAGTGATATTGCCATATGGCGATGGCTACACTTCAGTTGTTTGTTAACTCACAGAATGCTAGAGTTTTGATATATGCTAGAGCTTTGCACTATCTAGAGCAAGATAGTGGCAGTGAATGAGTGTGACTTCTGTACTGCTGCAGATTTCCTAAAATAAACAATTAAAAAAAAGTTGACCAGAGGTATCAGGGAACAGCTCATGTGCTCAGCAGGGTAAAGGATGAGATCTTCATTAATTCCAGCTGAAGGTAAAAGCCTTAGCTGCTGACTGCAAAATGAGATTTTGTAAGTTATTATTTACCTTGTATCATAGACTGAAAATTAGCTATGTAAATAGTCTTATAGTCTCATATTCCTGAGTCATAATTTATGAAACAGAATAAATTCAATCTGCCTCTTCTGTGTACCCCATGCAACTTTTCTCTCATTCACAGTATTCTGTGATACAATCCAACATTTAATCCATCACAAGGTGGATTTGTTTAAGGAAGCAGGTAGGCAGACACAAGAAACTAGTTATCAGATTGCATATGGCATCAAATTGTTACCCAGTTATGGGCTGGAAATAGTACATAGTGATTTGCAGTGAAGTTGACAATGATCAGTGTAAAATCTGCCACACCATCGGTGTAGAATTTATCATTGGGCATTATACGACACCATTTGGTTAAATCACACTCTAGCTTGTAACGTCAAGACCTGGATAGATGACTTAGTGGCTGTGGGCTGGTGTGATTCATCCCCTTCAGACCGGCATGGTGTATTGCAGACTTCAGACTCATGACAGAAACCAGCCAAGGCTTCATTCATCTATCTGTAAACAACAAGCCATGCCAGAGGCACGGCGAGATAAAGCATTAGTTTTTCATAGAACAATGGAAACTGGAGCTAACACAGTTCTTCCTGCTTATTTCAGTTCTCACTGCTGAAGAAAGTGATGAATACAGGATGTCACTGATGCCTGCCTAGACTTGATGTGAAATACTCTTTATTGGGCTTGTTGCAGTATATGTATCAGGAGGGCCAAAGCCTTCTGGTACACTGTCTTCAGACTTCCTAACAAATCTCATACACTGACATTAAGAAATTACAATAGATCAGACCCAATATGGACCTGTTTTGTAACCCACTATGAATCTGTAGTAGCCCAGTGCTCCCAGAGACTGGTATATTTGTACATACATCCTACGTACTGAACTGGATTTGTCAATCTTAACCATGTAATACCCATTTTGCTGGAGAAGGAACAGCAATGGCTAACTCTACCTTTCTCCTGGGTGTAGGAGCCTATAAATTTCCATTCTCATTTCCATCTGGTCTATCATATTTGGTGGCTGTAGACAAGCTGGTCATCTGGCCTGGGTTTGAGAGCTGATAAGCATGCAGAAAGCATACATACATACTTGTTCTAACTGGCTGGTGAATCATTTAGCAGACTGCAGTGATGTGTCCTACTCAAGCATGAGTGCTTAGATGTGTAGGAGATTCTAGCACTTACAGGCTGTGACAGCAGATCATCTCAGTGGAGATAGCCAAGAGCACATCAAAGCTGTCTACATGGAGAATATTGAATTCAGATCAAAGTCTACCCGTGCTTGTGTAGCACTCATGGACAAAGCTGAAGATACTTAAAAGAGTCCTTGAAACTCTAGTACAAACACTCTGGCTAAGAGTCTTACATCTTCTAAAACCTTGGTGCAAGACTGGAATGACTTTTTTTTCTCATAGCTAAGAATTATCACAAAATTCATCACTCTTTGGTCCCAAAACAAGGTACTACTCTTTGACCTTGTCCTCTCTACTATAAATACATTGCAAACTGTACATTAAAAATTAATAGTACTTTTCCCCAGCACAAAACATCTTAACCATCCAAGTTGTCATTCTGTACATGCTGTTGTCCCAAGAGAATAAACAAGTGTCATATGAGTTATGTAGTCTGGTGTAAGCATCTCCACCAAAAGAAGAAAAACGCATAGTCACTCTCATTCCCTAGCACACATGCTGGCCAGGCCTTGTCTCTGTCATCATTTGACATTGAAATATTATCTCACTCATAAATAGAGTGCTTATAAATGTCTATATATAAAGCAAGAGCTCTTTTGGGGATGGACTTCTGTACCAGTTCACAGCATGACCCCAGTCCTGAGATGTTCTTAACTGAGAGCCTGGAGAGTTGTGGCAGCATGGGAACCCAGGCAAGTAGTGAATGATGATAAGAAGCATCTAGTCTGTCGAAAAAAAGAAAATCTGAGTTTTGAGCTACAATTACAAGTGACTGGCATGCAGAATAGGCCTTACTAGCTCTTACATGCTGAATAAACGAAGCATGCATTGTTATAGACCTCATTACACTGACAGTCGTGTCTTACTGGTGACTGAAAGAAACTGAATGCAGTTATAATGGGACCTGATAAGTCTCACTTTCAAAATGTGCTTTATTACTCTCTGAAATAGCTTGTATTAAACTAAACAATGAGGGACTTAATTACTTCAAAGTCTATTGATTCATTATGAGACAGTAGTTTTTTTAACATGCTATTTGGCAGCTGACTCATCTCGGGACTCAGCTGGTGCCTTACATGACATAATGCTGTGATTGAGACAGAGCATAAGTCATCAGCACTGAATCTCTGGGAGAAATGCATCCACTATCATAAATAACAGCGTGTTGCATAGATAAAAATCAATATCAAACCAAATATCAGTTTCCTATTCACACATAATAGAACACCGCATACACAATTACTTTTTCTGTTGCTGCTCACAAATTTCCTTGCTATTTTTTTGTATCAGGATTTCTTTCCAACCCTGCCACCCCTCATAAATAAAACAGCTGTGTAGGTAGGTAGTTTTCATTTACCAAATTAGATCTGAGCCACTAATATTGTTTCACCTGCTGTTATAATTAGGCCCAGGAGGAAAGACAGACAGCTGTTTTCCTTCTCTATCATTGTGTCATCTTATTTGTATTAAAAGTGAAAACAATCTTACAGTTGCAGGGTATTGTTCTGTAGCAGAAGCTGGCAGAGTCAATAACGTTCAGCGCATACTGACCCTCTTCCCTGTTGTGCCTTGACATTTCAGCACATGTGGTATTGCTCCACACTTATTAAGACTTAAAATGCATGTGGAGTGTGCCCCTTGCTCTGCTTAAAGCTAAATCCATTAGAAACATATGGAAGGATCCCAGAATAACGGAGTTAGTTCATTTTGTCTTCAGTTCTTGGGTTGTGTACCATAAGTGAATCTTATGCCACAGTGTTTCTTACACGGAGAGATAAGAGAAGAGATGAATAATTTTGTGCTCACACCTATGAAACGTGCTGTAAGAAAGCCTGAATCCCAGGCTTGCTGGAGCTGTGTTTTCATGTTAGCTATGGGCTTGGGCTTGTGCTTCAGCCTAAAATCTCTGGCTATCCTCTGTGCCTACGTGTTGGCTCTCACTTTGGTGTTAGCCCCCAGTGAGCTCCAGAAAGGGAAACGGAGGAGGTGTGGGGGAGAGAGAGGGGACCTTGCGCATACCTGCCCCCTGCCCCTGCAGGCGGTATGTACACAACTGGGCTGACCTCCTTGGCTGTATACAGTCAGGGGTGCCTATTAAAGTAATCACCCTCATTTAGTAGCCCTGCATAAAAACAGAGGTGCAGTATCTGCCGCTGCCTTGTGGACAGTAAGCACGGTTACTCATCCATATGTACTGTGGGTAACGTAAAGGAAACTACATCTGCACTGACGTCTCCAAGACCTGCTGTAGTATAAATGTATAGCAAATTAAATAGAACGGGTGATATTATGGGTAGCAGTTTGGTACAGCATCACAAATGAATCATCTCTCATAATTTGTATTAATTTCTTCAATTGCCAGTAACCTCTGCCTTGTTTCACTTATTTTGTCTCCTTTCTTGTGGCAAAACCACACAGGAAATTAAGGAGACATTGTGTTGGCCAAATCATACCCTCTTTCTCTGCTTTAAAGTAACATATATTTTCTGCTAGAAATGTAATGATTCTTTAACAGACTGAGAGGTGCACTGATGGTGAAATCCAACCTGTTCTAATGCATAAAGTTGTCACAATTCCTCTCTAAACTAGGCTATTTCTGGGACTATATTAATTGTCATTTAAAATAGGTACTCCTACACTAAAAAGATTTGACGAATCTACATTTGTGTAGATTGTCATACATTGGTGACTTCCCAAATTGGCATACAAATAACCAGAATTTCTGATTTATGCCCTGAAGTTGTACAATCCCTCAAAATACTGAAGTAATAAAAACGAATTATGATCATTTACTGTGGTCTGTGTCTTTGAAACTGTGTAGGATACGAACTTAAAAACAGCCATATATTAACTTACTATAACATCTTCTGATGCTACCTTGGCAGTAAAAATGCTCTTAAAATGAAGAAAACACTACTCTTAGTTACCTTACTGTGTTTTTCCATTACCAATACATATTAAAAGCTCAGAAAGTTATTATTAATGATTCCAAATGACCCCGAAGTGTAACAAATATTATTGCTATGCTTCATTCTGTTAAGATATTAAAATTTTTTGTAATGTTTTTTCCTTCACCTAATTTTTCTTACGGTGACAATATAGTGTATATTAATAGGCATTGAGGTGTAGACCTCAAAAATACATAGTACAAAAATGTCTCATTGAAGTCAATAACAAAGATGGGCAGTTGGATTCTGTGGGAGTCTCCCAGCTGTGCAACTCGTTCACTGCTTTGCGCTGGTGAAAAATCCACGTGGAAAGGTATTCAATGTGGAAGCAGTGCCTAATGTACTCTGACACAGAAGCCAGCAGAGAACCAAGTTCAACAAGCTCTTTCTTGGCATGTTTAAAATACACACGTATATGTGTAGGCTGACAGGGGTGTTTTGCTGAAGGGCCCTGACACGGAGTGCCAGAGGGAGAAGCAGGTCTGTAAGCAGCCTGAGCCTGGGCTCAGTTTACAGTAGTTTAGATATGCAGCACTAAGCTTCAGGCCTTCTGTTCCCAGTGATGGGATAGAATCATAGAATCACAGAATTGTTTAGGTTGGAAAAGACCTTTAGGATCATCGAGTCCAGCCATTAACCTACCACTGCCAAGTCCACCAGTAAACCATGTCCCTAAGCACTACATCTGCGTGTGTTTTAAATATCTCCAGGGACAATGACTCAACCACTTCCCTGGGCGGCCTGTTCCAATCCAATGCCTGACAACCCTTTCAGTGAAGAAATTTTTCCTGATATCCAATCTAAACCGCCCCTGATGCAACCTGAGGACATTTCCTCTTGTTACCTGGGAGAAGAGACTGTCACCTACCTTGCTACAACCTGCTCCTTTCAGGTAGTTGTAGAGAGTGATAGGGTCTCCTCTCATACATACAAGTGGCTCAGAAAATAGATAGGACACATGTCACCTGCTCCATGGCTTGTACTCTCAGGGACAGTGGAGACATGGCCTGTATCTAAACAAAAGCATGCTGTTGAGGTTATAGAAAGTTCCTGGGAAATAAAAGAATGTATATATGCTGGAAAAAGTGTTACTATGACATTTACAGAACAGTACGTATAGAGAGGCTCACAACACACAGTAAAGAAGCAGGACTTTGAATGCAAAAGTTTAGTGAATACATTAAGATGTTTTGAAGAAAATTTATCATTTTGTGTAAAAAAGTGAAAACACAGCAGCATAATTGTCTAGATGTGGGAGAAATGTGGGATTTTCAGAAAAGAAAGAAGTCTTCTGCTAAACCAACTGCTGTAAAAGAAGATTGGATTTTGGAGACATTAGGTCTTCATCAAAGGGAAGTTTTGCAGTTCTTTACTATTACATTTTTTTCCCAAAGAAAACCACTATCAATTGTTTCTCCATATACAATAAAAAGGGATGATAAAAAGCTGCTCAGTGAGCATCAAAGGAAATTTAAGTCAGTTAATAGAAAAAAACAAATGTCTAGTTCTTAGAAAAGCACTAGAAGTCAAACAGTGACATTGTGAGTTGCCTTCTTTTGGAGGTCTTTTAAAAATCGAGTAGACAAACATATAGTCCATATATCCAAGACAGAGAAGCCAGACTTTCAAGGGCTATTCTAGTCCTATTAGGAAATTTGTTTAGCAATATGATTGAGCTCTGATTTGCAAAGCCATGTTCACATGAGAGTTTCCTTGTTCTCTTTCCCATTTTGAACTAATAGCTGCTACTTGCTATTTCTGGGATTTTTACTGCTGTCTATCAACAGGAAAAGAAATGCTGTTTAAAAGCAAGAGAAGCTGAACTGGAGTACAGTCCAAAGACATCTCATTCTTCTGCATACATACAGATGTAATAAATCTCCTCTGCCTTTCTTGAAAAGGTGTTTATTAGCCTATGGAGATATGTTCTTTCCTTCTTAATAGGGGTAAGATGCTTGGAGGGTAACTATGTAATAGCTTATTCTTTTTCTTTTCTCAAAAATAAGGACAGAGGTGTGTCGGGTAGAACTGGGTAGCTCTCATAAAATAACTTAGAAAAACTGCAAGGGTGCTTTTGGAGTATGAGAGATCTGTTCGTTACCTTGCAATTCCTGGGCACAGCTCAATGTCATTCAGTGAACCACAAAACTGTGATAAATTCTAAAGAGTTCTCAGATCTGTGCTGCACATCCAGCAACACATGCGGAGCTCAAACCATGTCTGCACACATCATTGATTTTGCAGGCTTTAAGGTCAGTTATGAGTTTTGAAATAGCTGCATATGGTCAAGTAGCAAGTGTGGGGGGACTTCAGCATTCTCACTTCATCACATGTAGACACAAGCTAAGTTTCTTCTGTAAATTTTTAATGCTGTGATCTAAATACAACAATTGGAGCACTGTTAAATTATTTAAAATTGTTTCCATAAACAAGTGAAACTTTTATAATTATGTGACAAAACCAAATCCATCAAAGTGGTAGCTCTTGCAGGGTGTACTGATTCTCAGGTAAAAGCTAGTGTGTCGTGAAGCAGGGAATGAACAAACTTGCACCACCAACTTGCCAGGATTTAAAAAAAAGAACAAGAAGAAAAAAGTGACCCTAACATTCTTTGGGGAAAAAAGATCAACTCTTTACTTAAAGTTAACTAGTACAGAAGATTCCAGAAGAAGATATATCATGGAAGAAAAGCCAAAGTGAGAGTCAAAAAGTAAACCTGCTTTATTTTATTTCTCTGACTTGAGTGCTTCTTTGCTCTCTGAGGTAGAATGAAATGCCTGAAGGGATCTCTGTTAGCGCTTGAAGAACAGCTTCTCCATTATTTCAAGACTCCACTCACCAATTTCATTTTGTTATTTTAAAATCACAGAGTGTGTCTATTCCACACTAGATATCCTGACTGATTATAAAAAGCAATCCCTAGTTACTGCAGAAAAAACCATCCAACACAATAAACTGCATATATATATAAGACTGAAAAAGAAACAACCACATCATGTTTACAATGAAATTCTTGCAAACTCCTGCCCCTCTACTGCCTTTACCAGCTCAGCCACACGAACTTTTAGGGCAGTTTGCACTAAAGCCCAAGCCTTTTGGCTACGTCACAGTTCCAAAACTCAGAAGCCTTACAGAGAAAGACCTCTCAGAACCTTTTTTCTAGATCACTGTAGCATTTCCCATGTTCCTCTTCTGAAAGTAACAAGGAGGGGCTGATAGGGAGTATGAAGCTCAAGGGCAGCCTTGGCTGCAGTGACTACAAAATAGTGGAGTTCAAGATCCTCAGGGCTGCGAGGAGGGTGCACAGGAAGCTCACTACCTGGACTTCAGGAAAGCAGACTTTGGCCTCCTCAGGGAGCTGCTTCCTGGAATCCCATGGAACAAAACCCTGGAGGGAAGAGGGGCACAAGACAGCTCACTTGTATTCAAGGATCACCTCCTCCAAGCTCAGGAGCAATGAATCCCAACAAAGAAGAAGTCAGACAAAATCACCAGGAGGCCTGTGTGGATGAACAAGAAGCTTCTGGACAAAGTCAGACAAAAAAGGGAAGCGTACAGAGGGTGGAAGCAAGGACAGGTAGCCTGGGAGCAATACAGGAATACTGTCCGTGTAGCCAGGGATCAGGTTAGGAAAGCCAAAGCCCTGACAGAATTAAATCTGGCCAGAAGTGCTAAAGGCAACAAGAAGAGTTTCTATAAATGTGTAAGTGATAAAAGAAAGATGAGGGAAAATACGGTTCCCCTCCAGAATCAAACAGTTGACCTGGTTACCCAGGATACAGAGAAGGCTGAGGTTCTCAATGACTTTTTTGCCTCAGTCTTCACTGACAAGGGCTCTAGCCACACCGGCCAAGTCACAGAAGGCAAAGGCAGGGACTGGGAGAATGAAGAACTGCCCATTGTAGGAGAGGATCAGGTCTGAGAATATCTACGGAACCGGAAGGTGCACGAGTCCATGGGACCTGATGAGCTGCATCCGCGGGTCCTGAGGGAACTGGCAGATGAAGTGCCCAAGCCACTCTCCATCATATCTGAGAAGTCGTGGCAGTCCGGTGAGGTCCCCACTGACTGGAAAAGGAGAAATATAATCTCTGTTTTCAAAAAGAGAAAAAAGAAGACATGGAGAACTACAGGCCGGTCAGTCTCATTTCTGTGTTGGGCAATATCATGGAGGAGATCTTCCTGGAAACAATGTCCAGGCACATGGAAAATAAGGAGATGATAGGTGACAATCAACATGGCTTCACAATGGGCAAATCATGCCTGTCAAATTTGGTGGCCTTCTATGACGAGGTTACAGCATCGGTGAACAAGGGAAGAGTGACTGATGCCATCTCCCTGGATTGGTGCAAGGCATTTGACACTGTACTGAATGACATCCTTGTCTCTAAATTGGAGAGGCATGTTGATGAATCGACCACTCAGTGGATGAAGAAATGTCTGAATGGCCACACTCAAAGAGTTGTGGTCAACGGCTCGATGTCCAAATGGATATCAGTGACGAGTGGTGTACCTCAGTGGTCGGTATTGGGACCAGCACTGTTTAACATCTTTGTCGCTGACATGGATAGTGGGATCGAGTGCACCCTCAGAAAGTCTACCAACGACACCAAGTTGGTGTGGTTGACACACTGGAGGGAAGGGATGCCATCCAGAGGGACCTGGGCAAGCTTGAGAGGTGGACCCATGTAAACTGTATGAAGTTCAACAAGGCTAAGTACAAGGTCCTGCACCTGGGTCAGCACAATCCCAAGCACAACTACAGGCTGGGTGGAAAATGGATCGAGAGCAACTCTGAGGAGAAGAACTTGAGGGTACTGATTGATGAAAGGCTGAACATGAGCTGGCAGTGTGCACTTGCAACCCAGAAAGCCACCTGTGTCCTGGGCTGCATAAGAAACAGTGTGGCCAGCAGGTTGAGGGAGGGGATTCACCCACTCTGCTCCTCTCTGGTGAGACCCCACCTGCAGTACTGCGTCCAACTCTGGAATCCTTAGTACAGAAAAGACATGGAGCTGCTGGAGCGAGTCCAGAGGAGGGCCACAAAGTTGATCAGAGGGATGGAGCACCTCTCCTATCAGGACAGGCTGAGGCAGTTGGGGTTGTTCAGCTTGGAGAAGAGAAGGCTCCGAGGAGACCTAATTGCAGCCTACCAATACCTAAAGGGGACCTACAGGAAAGCTGGTGAGGGGTTGTTTATTAGCGGGTGTAGTGACAGGGCAAGGGGTAATGGGTTTAAACTCAGAGTGGAGATTGAGACTAGATATAAGGAAGAACTTCTTCACTGTGTGGGTGGTGAGGCAATGGAACAGGTTGCCCAGAGAAGCTGCGGATGCCCCGTCCCCGGAAGTGTTCAAGGTCAAGTTGGATGAGGCTTTGGGCAACGTGGTCTGGTGGTGGGTGTCCAACCCCGCCCCCTGCAGGGGGGTTGGAACTAGTTGATTCTTGTGGTTCCTTCCAACCCAAACCATTGTTTTATTCTATTTTTTCTGTGATATATGGATAAGGTACAAACCTTAAATGTGCCTAGCTAATTAAAGTATTATAACTTTAATCTTATAATCTAAACTTCACTTGAGATCAGAAGGTACCCAGGACATCACAGAAATACGTATTTGTAGCAGAATCTGCCCTTTGATCGATGTCTTTCATTCCTTCTAGCTTCAGTGCAGGGCATGTTATGGGAGACCTCACTCCCATGAGAGCATGACAGT
The DNA here is from genome assembly GCA_013399095.1 of Psophia crepitans. NCBI lineage: Eukaryota > Metazoa > Chordata > Aves > Gruiformes > Psophiidae > Psophia > Psophia crepitans. The sequence continues at coordinate 29,254 of VWZZ01005162.1, read as the reverse complement.
GGTGTAGCCTAGACACCTCAAGCACAAGCCAACTTCAGGGAGGAAATCTCGCCCCCACCATATGCAAATCAAACAAAGCAGACAGGATCACTGCAGATTTTTAATTGTTAAACAGGATTCCATGATTAGGAGCTGAGGTTCACACACAGGACTGGATACACTGATCGTTAGGGCGGGTGTTCTTAATGACTTCCCAATGAGAATAAAAAAAATCATCCTTGTTTCAGTATCAGAGTCAATTAAAGAATAGTTTTGTATTATATACATCCCAGTCACTCAAGACTATAATCCGATTATACCAGTTTGTATGGTACCCCACTGTTCATGGCTGATTCAAAAACTGATAGGCAGCTCAGCCACATTCGTTTGGTAGACTCAATGTGTGCTTAACTTTCAGGAACCCTGTTCAGATGTGCGTACGCTAATGTTACACATGCCTGTCCCAATTCTTTCTTTGATGGCTGATGCCAGTACTGCTCTGGACTGTCTGCTCCTAAAGCCCACTTCTCTGAGCCACTGAATGATAGGAGCAAGTATAAGGCTGGACTGGAGCCATTCAGATGGCTCCCTTGGGTGGAGACAGATGTCCTAGCTTTTGCTTGCAGCTGAGGATCAAACTGAGTGGGGAGAGACAGAGAAAATGTTTTGTTATGTGATGGAGAGATGTTGATTTGGTTGTGCATAGCCTCCTCCATGTTCACCTACCATCATTTCTCTGGTTGCATCCATTGCAGTTTAACCCAGCAGGCAGCTAAACACCACACAGCCATTCGCTCACTCCTCCCTACCCCAGTAGGATGGGGAAGAGAATCAGAAAAAAAGGTAAAACTCCTGGGTTGAGATAAAGACAGTTTAATACAACAGAAAAGGAAGGAAAAATAACAACAACAACAATAATAATAATAATATACAAAAGAAGTGATGCACAATACAGTGGCTCACTACCTGCTGACCGATGCCTAGCAACGGTCACTGCTCACACCTCCCCCCCCGCCCCAGCCAACTCTCCCCAGATTTTTGGATTTTTCAACATGACATCTTATGGTAGGGAATATCCCTTTGGCCAGCTGGGTCAGATGTCCTGACTGTGCCCTTTCCCAGCTTCCTGTGCACCCCCAGTCTCCTTGCTGGCAGGGCAGTATGAGAAGCTGAAAAGTCCTTGAATTAGTGTAAGCGCTGCTTAGCAACAACTAAAACATCTGTGTGTTATCAACATTATTCTCACCCTAAATCCAAAGCACAACACCATACCAGCTACTAGGAAGAAAATTAACTCTATCCCAGCCAAAACCAGGACAGCATCCAGTCCTGCAGCTTCATCAGTCTAAACTAGATGAAACTACATGTTCCAACTATGGATTGAAATCTCATCTCTGTGTAGAATAAAATTTAACTCCTCTGCATTTTACAATACCTGTAGTTTAAGAACCTACTTTGCATATTTGGAATAATAGCATGGCACTTTAGTGTTTTATTGTCGTTTCAGGTCATAAAGTATCATGTAAAAGTGAAACTTTATTTGGAATATTACAACTCAACAAATTTTTCACTGGGGAATGAGTATTTTAATTTCAATTAGCCATTAACGCTGCTGGTGTTAGCATTTTATTCACTGCATGTTATTTTGTAGTTCTTTGCTTATTAGCCTGTGATTGTAATCTCTCCAAGCAAATATATTTGCCTATGTCAGGTTTACTGTAATTCTTACCTTTTAGGAGACAAAACAGGTTTGTATCAAAGACTGTTATGAATTTTCTTTTCCCACTTTGCAAACTCCGAGAATTTTATACTGTTCTGCAGTACTGTTAGAACAATGCTCCAGAGAAATGTGAGGTGGCTTCTAGTCAATCATGCTAATTGTTTCCGTATTTTGCTAAGCTACTGCTATCTTCAGTTGCAATTAACATGACATCTGGCAAAGCACTGGGCTGGAACATTGATTATTCTAATGTTTCTCATTAGTAATCATTAATAACAAATGAATAATTCAACCGATTATCAATTAACCTCTGGCTAAGGTTTTTGACACTATTTTTCCTCTGTAGAGACTCACAGCATGTACTGTTTAACTTGCTCTGATGTTCACTTCGTCTCTCTTAGAAAATCAAGTTGTGTTTCATTGTACTCTGAAGAAGTATAATGTGTACCCTTGTTTCAGGAGCACAACAGTCAATGTTCTCTATTCATCGAGACTGCATTTGTATTCTGTTTGCACATAATCATTGTGCACTCAACCCTGAGTGCTTGCTCATATAAGGATATAAAGCTGTACTTGGGTGGGCATGGGTATGTAGACCAGAAATAGGTGGAGGTAGGGTAACTGATAACTTGCCAGTAGTTATGCACCATTATCTAAGTGCTACCTCCCAGAAAAAATGAAGGTTAGGAAGGAACATTTATTTCTTACCTGTAACACCTTCCCTGGGAAACTCTGTATGTGAAGTAAAAATGCTATGGCTTTGTCCTTGATGTTTTGCTTAGTCAAACAAATTTTGCATTAAAAAAATGACTCCATTCCCTGTAATTTCCTGTTCTCACATATTTATAACAATTAAGAGTACAAAAATATCTTGATGATACAAACTGCTTAATTTTTAGGAAGAAAATGTAACCAGGATACATTTGCAAGGCCAAAATACAGTGGAAGGGAAAAATAAGAAAACTCATTTTTGATTTATTAACTTTTCTGCCTCTTATCACAAGATAACAGCAGAAGTGGAAGTAGAGAAATAAATAAATAAAGGGGAGTGTCACCATAAACTTTTACCGTCTTTGATAATAAAAGTGAGAAGCAGAAATATTCCTGATTGTTACATCTTCCATGAATGCTAGGAACACCTGCGTAGCCACTCACTTATTTATGCTTGCAGTTTCCTGGCTAGACTTGGAAGCTTGTACTTTCTGGAGTAAAGAACAGCATTTCACAACCCACATCTGTCAAGCTGCCTACACAATCACACCCCAGCTTTCATCTGTTTCTTGTGTTAAAGGTGATCTTCAGGAATGGTGGTGGCCACCTGAGAAGAGAGATGTGGAGTGGGAAAGCACTCATAATACCAGTGAACACCTGGGGCACATCAGAGCAGCTTCAAGACAAATCTGCCTTCTGCTAACCTCAGACCAATCTCTGTGAGCACAACTCTGTGACACAAGGTAATGACTGCTGTAAGCTATATGCTGTTCCTCCTGCTCCAAGGGATCGTAGGAATTCAGAGTATTCCCAAGTATACCCTTCATGTTGGTTTCATGAATGATTCATGACATAGAAGAAGCTTTTATAACGTTGGTCCAGTACCTACCTATAATACCAAAAGATTATTTTGGACCTAAATATTATGGCTTTTGAGCAGTTTTGAAAGGGAGAACAAGTCTGAATCTTTATTTAGAATCTAAATGTTGAAGCTGAAAAGGCAGCTGCCAGAGAGAAATACCGACTGGTTAAGCTGCTGTAACTGGCTGAGTTTGAAATGCAAGCAGTAGAAAACTGTTCCTCTTTGCTGTTCATGAATGAGGAAGAAGGAGTAAGCTGATGACCTGCTACTGAGTCACCGCTGCTGGGAAGATGATGCAACCAGTAATGCACTTAATTTTACCTTCAGAAGTGGTGCTGACTGCTTTACAAAGCAACAGATACTGCCCAAGGTGACTGAGCTTTAGGAAAAAGCACAAGTCATGAGGTTTTTTTTAATTTCCTACAAAATTTCAAGGTTTGGATGCTTGACGAAGGATCTGCAAAACTGTGCCTCCCTAGGCTAACAAAATGCTACTGGATATGTTAGATATAGACATGGGACTTAGTGATATGGTTTAGAATCATAGAATCATAGAATGGTTAGGGTTGGAAGGGACCAGAATGATCACCTAGTTTCAACCCCCCTGCCATGGGCAGGGACACCCTACACTAGACCAGGCTGCCCAAAGCCCCATCCAACCTGGCCTTGAACACTTCCGGGGAAGGGGAATCCACAGTTTCTCTGGGCAACCTATGCCAGTGCCTCACCACCCACACAGTAAAGAAGTTCTTCCTTATGTCTAGTCTCAATCTCCACTCTGAGTTTAAACCCATTACCCCTTCTCTTGTCACTACACCCCCGATACACATTCCCCTCACCAGCTTTCCTGTAGGTCTCCTTTAGGTATTGGTAGGCTGCAATTAGGTCTCCTCGGAGCCTTCTCTTCTCCAAGCTGAACAACCCCAACTCCCTCAGCCTGTCCTGATAGGAGAGGTGCTCCATCCCTCTGATCAACTTTGTGGCCCTCCTCTGGACTCGCTCCAGCAGCTCCACGTCTTTCCTGTACTGGGGACCCCAGAGCTGGATGCAGTACTGCAGGCGGGGTCTCACCAGAGCAAAGTAGCGGGGGAGAATCACCTCCCTCGACCTGCTGGCCACACTGTGATTCAGCCCAGTACACGGGTGGCTTTCTGGGCTGCCAGCGCACACTGCCGGCTCATGTTGAGCTTTTCATCAATCAGCACCCTCAAGTCCTTCTCCTCAGGGCTGCTCTTGATCCATTCTCCACCCAGCCTGTAATTGTGCTTGTTTAGTGGTTGGAGTTGGCAGTCTTGATTTATGGTTGGACTTGATCTTGAAGGTCTTTTCCAACCTAAGTGATTGTACGATTCTGTGATTCAGGTGCAAGCCAACATAAAGAGGCTGGCTTTACTCTTGCCATTTCGAAACAAACAAGGAAAGGAATTTTCTCCACCTTTTTTGATCTAGTACTCCTAAGAAACATGAAGCACACTCCTGTAATTACAAACGTCTGCAGAGCCACAGGCTTTCCTATCTCAAAGAAAACAGAGAATCATGCTGAACCATGCAGAATTCTTCAGGTTGCTAAATGCCTGATGTCTGAGGTTTGTTTATGTTCTATGACACTTCTTATTGGTCAGAGTCGAATATAAACCTCTGCAACTATTTAACCTAAATACTTAATAAAAAGAAGAGAATGTTAATGAGCTCTATTGTTTTCAAGGAGGGAGATTTTTTTCCTCAGAACTTCATTTCTAAATACAGCTGAATTACCATAAATTTTTCTGGTGAATGTTAGGATTCTCCCACACCTCTCCTTTAAAATACAACTCGATCCAACTTATATAAAAGTCCTTTTTCTTTTAAAGTACTCACAGACTGATTTACATGAAGTATTTCAAGCTGTAGAATATTTATGAAGAATCTGTTAAACTTAGTGTTTACATTTAATTAAACACTTGTTTTTAACAAGAATATTGGCTAATTCTGTCAATGTGACAATTAATCTGGTCAATTATTGATGATTTTGTTGGTACAAGAAACTCTTAAATCTTTTAATACTCAAAGGACCAAACCAAGTATATTTAAAGGGTAGCTTTATTAAGGGAAGAGCGACTGATGCCATCTGCCTGGATTGGTGCAAGGCATTTGACACTGTCCTGCATGACATCCTTGTCTCTGAATTGGAGAGGCATGGATTCAACAAAAGGTGGATAAGGAATTGGCTGGGCAACTGCACTCAAAGATTTGTGGTCAACGGCTCGATGTCCAAATGGATATCGGTGATGAGTAGTGTACCTCAGTGGTCGGTATTGGGACCAGCACTGTTTAACATCTTTGTCGTTCGCATGGACAGTGGGATTGAGTGCACCCTCAGCAAGTTTGCTGATGACACCAAGCTGTGTGGTGTGATTAACACACTGGAGGGAAAGGATGCCATTCCGAGGGACCTTGACAGGCTTGAGAGGTGGGTCCGTGCAAACCACATGAAGTTTTGCAAGGCCAAGTGCAAGGTCTTGCACATGGGTTGGCGCAATCCCAAGCACAACTACAGGCTGGGTGGAGAATGGGTCAAGAGCAACTCTGAGGAGAAGGACTTGGGGGTGCTGGTTGATAAGAAGCTGAACATGAGCAAGTCCAGAGGAGGGCCACAAAGTCGATCAGAGGGATGGAGCACCTCTCCTATGAAAACAGGCTTAAGGAGTTGGGGTTGTTCAGCTTGGAGAAGAGAAGGCTCCGGGGAGACCTAATTGCAGCCTACCAGTACCTAAAGGGGCCTACAGGAAGCTGATGAGGGGTTGTTTATTAGGGAGTGTAGTGGCAGGACAAGGGGTAATGGGTTTAAACTAAAAGAGTGGAGATTGAGACTAGATATAAGGAAGAACTTTACTGTGTGGGTGGTGAGGCACTGGCACAGGTTGCCCAGAGAAGCTGTGGATTCCCCTTCCCCGGAAGTGTTCAAGGCCAGGTTGGATGGGGCTTTGGGCAGCCTGGTCTAGTGTAGGGTGTCCCTGCCCATGGCGGCGGAGTTGAACTAGGTGATCTTTGAGGCCCCTTCTAAACCAATCCATTCTAGATTCTATGGTAAAAACCAATTAATTCCATCCTAAAGCATATAATGAGTCAAATGTGGTCAGATGTGTCATTCTGTAAAAGATTGTATTTTCTTCATTCTGTAGAAACTGTAAGACATGCGCACCAAATAGCTCTACAGTTAGTTGATGTTGTTGGTATGCAACTGGATAATAATGTCTGTAACTGGACAAGTGGTAAGTAATTTAACAATTTTTAACATCTGCTTTTGAACAGACTGAGTTCAGTAGTTCAGATTGTCCAAATGTTATTATATCTGAATAGAAATGGCTATGCCTCATTTTGAAATAGTGTAAACAGTTATAAAGCATACAAAGTAGAAGATCTGGCACATTGCTTTTATTCATATGTCTCTTCCGCTCAGCCAGCTTGTAGTCATTTTGATTCATTGCTTTCGGTAAACTTGAGCATTTCAATCTTCGTAGTCACCCCAGGAATACAACTCAGATTGCCTTCAGTTACGTATTTAATGTGAAGGACTTAACAGGATGCCATGCATCATTACAATGACATGAGACCCTCTGGAAATATAAAGTGATGTCTTTTGCTTGCAGACATGGTTAAAGAGACTGTAACTGTCAGATGAAGCACAAAACCCAGGAAGATAAGAGCAGTCACCCTCTCTGTCTCTCCAAATGATGTTTAAACAGAAAAATATATTAGTGATCCTGTGAAAGAAATTTGGTTATTTCTTTACAGCTTTGAGGAAATGACTCGAGTGACTACAGGCTTGTATCAAGGCAGCATTGAGAACACACTGATGGGGAACACCAAAGTGTAGAATTTATCAGTCTCTCTTCTTACCCTTCCCACCCTCTCCATCCACTCTCTCTCCCTCTCTTTCTCTCTCTCCCCTTTAACTCTCAGTCCCCAGTGTAGTTCAGTTTAAGAGAGAGACTTGTTCCTCCATTTAGGTTCTTCCTGCTGTTCCACCTATTTTATCCTTATTGTGCAGCTGGGGACAGGAAAGGGGAGAATTAGTAGAGGTCCCATCAGTGTAGAACTATTAAGTCTGAGTTAATGCAAAAACCCAGACTCAGCAAAAAGAACAGTAAACAGAACTTCCTGCCAGAAGCTGAAATCTCTGAAATCTGAAAACTTGTAGCTGAAGCAAAGGTAAATCAAATAACTACCATCCCGTGACTCAAAGTTAAGAGCAGAAGGTCTGGTACTGTTGTACTTTTATGCAGGTGTTGAATGCAAGATACTAATGATATTCCTGAACTGGATAAGAAAGAAATATCTTCTGCATATCTTATTGTAAACTCTAGGGAGGGATTTTTGTACAAAGGTAACACTCAAGAGGTGTAGTACCAGAAAAGTCCTGTAAGATGATCTTGCTTTCTGAGAACATTGATACAAAGCTTTAGTATGTGTATTGCATGTTGCATATGATGACAAGAACATAAGTAACATAAAACCTGGTTAAATCATTCATCCTCACACTGATGCAGAAGGTGAAGCCTCAGGTGGCCCATTGTACTGGCTCTATAAAGGTGTAATTATTTTGGAAATTATATAGAAGAGTATATATATATTTACACTTTATATATATATATTAAGGAGGATCACATCCTACTTCGTGATTCTTCAGCTTCAGTGACCAGGTGTTTACTGTGCACCTGGACCTTTCCACTGAGGTGGGAAGCAGGTCCAGGCTTACGTGCTTCATCCTGGAGAGAGATGCTTAAGCTTCTTCTGTGCTCTCTCCAACAGCCGTACTGAACCGGGACAGTCTGCTTGTAGAGTAGTAGAAAATTAATTTTTAGTCTCCGCTTTCCTATTTTCTACTTCTAGGTGATTTTGACTTATTTTATATTCAGTGATTATACTATAAATCAGGATCTAAAATCCACCCTGTTTCTTAAGTCCAGTACATCCTGGCCTGCGTTCTGTCAAAAGGGGTAGCTAGTGCTGTCTTTAATGCTTTCTAAAAAGGTTGGCTGACATAATTTTCCTATTACAATGCATTACAGGAGCAGCAAAGAAGAAAAACTCACGCATTCTTCTGCTTTTTTTCATCACTTCAAATATTTTGGTTGATGTTTTTTTCCAGTAACAGTGGATTTTTCCAATGAGCATAGGATTATCTAAACTGAATTTCCCACAATTTCAGATTTTTAGCCTCGTTCAACTGTTTCATACAGCAGCAGAGATGTATTAATACTGTTACTAGCTCATACCCATTTATTCCATCGGAATGAACATAGCATGGTTGCATGACATATTTTCTTTCTTCTGGACTCCATCAAGTAGTGTCCATGTGTTCAGGGATTTTCATGCGCGTAAAGTTAGGGAACATGAAGAACTGCTTCTTTTCTATAGGTTCCCTTCTTTAATACTTAACGGGTCTTCTGTTAAAATAACATCTAGAATGTAAGTTGCATTTTTTTCAGAACACTTCACAGCACGATGTAGTCATATTTGACAAAATTACATTGTTAATGCTATAAAGGCACACACTGCAGACAGAAAATTTAGTCTTAGAAGAGCAATGTAAAGGAATGTAATGGTTTGCCTTCCTGAGGCATCGCATCAAAAACAGCATGTGAAAATACGGAATTCAAACTCCATTAGGTCTTTTTACAGTCATGACACAGATGATTGAAGAAATTTAAAATAGCAGACCTTGTATAGCCATGTTTGGAAGAAACAATCATGGGTAATTCCTACCTACTTTTATCTAGTGCCTCCTTATACATGTAAATTCCTCACTTAGACTTGGCAGACTAGGTCTATAGGAGACTAAATAATTGGAAGGATATCCAGTCTGTGAATTGGGTCTGGTGACCACGTGTTTAACCTCTCCTCTCCTTTCTGCCACTTCCTTTTCTCCACCCCATGCATTTCCAAAGGGTTAAGCTTCTCTATGTATAACATTTAAATTACGTCTATTTCCCATTATGAAATTGATCTGACAAATACTCTTTTATTTCAACATATCTTAACGTAGGACCCTGCAGCACAGAGTGTGTGCTGTCCTTAGTATTCATTGACACTGTAATGGCACGCAGGCAGTGCATCATTGTGCTGTGGTGGGAACTAACAAATCTATGCTATGCATCAACGTCATATATCATGTTCATGATAAATGTTGCTGGGTCATGCCTGGTCTCATGGAGCAGCAGTCAATTATGTAGCTTTGTAAAAGGATGCTGCAGGGGAAGGCAGGTCTTCCTGCCCTGCATCAGAGTCTATACTTTTTGCTCCCATTGAACCCTCCTATCCATGTGCATAAATTGAGAACAGGTGGTGATATGGGACTTAAGGCTATTAAACTGCAAAAATAAAATAATTAAAACCCCCTACACATTTAATCCCACTTGACGGTGGGAAAATACCACTTTTATAAGATACCTAAAGGAAGCAAAGTGTAGAAGGGAAAAATATATTCCAACTTGTTGGGCAGTGCATATTCGACCTTGCTTTCAGTCTAAATTTTATGAGGACCAACATTCAGTGCAGATGACTTTTACTGCTTTTTTTTTAATAAGACAGATCTGCAGTGAGCTCAGTTCCGCAGCATCAAGTGTATGAGTATGCAGCAAAGCAGTGAAATCATTACAGATGGTAAAGGGCAGCCTCCCAGACTTTTGTCCATTGCGAGTAAAATCCATACAAATAGTACTGGTGACAATACTTCTGATTCGTGATAGGAAACAGATCACAGAAGGATTTGTAGCTATTGTTTGAAATTTCCTTGTTGAATAGTTCAATTCCATTTCCCCCTCATGGCAGCTGGAATATCACTTATCAAATTACTAGGATATTGATGCCAAATATTTGTAACGCCTTGTTGTTTTTTTCATAGCTTTATTAATATTTGTATGCTAACTGTACTTAAGCTTATCAGCCATATGTTAACACCAGTCAAGTGTAATCATACAAGGATACAGCAAATCCGGGGGGTGGGGGGCGCAGGGAAAAACCACCCAGCAAAAGACCCATATACCTAGTGAAATATTGGCAGGAATTAGGAATAACAAAGAAAGGACAAAGATGGAAATCTTCCTTTGAAATGAAAGATGAAGACTTCAGAAAAGCAAAATTAAGATGATCTATTAAATATCTGCAATAACTAGTCAGTATTTTCCAGAAGATACTCTATTTACGTTAACACTTTCCTGTTCTTTACATACGGGAAGCTATGTTATGTAAGATACTATCAGTAAATTTATCCTTTGATGCATTAAGAGCAACCATATTTTGTGTAGCCATAATATGATGACTCATTCTACCATAAATCAATGAAAACACTGTAATACTTCATCACATTGATTAATCACATACAATATTATGCAGAAAGTGATGCATTTTTCAATTATTTGACTCTATCAGAATTATTGAAAGCTCAGAGAAACTATGTCTATCTGACAGCTTATTTGGGTATAAAAATAAGAAAAGGAAGAGTCACAGCTGATGCTGAAACTACTAGTGTTACACATTATTAAGATGGTGATATTAGCTACTGTGCAAACAAGGTGAAGCAGACAAAAATTTAAGAATTGTAATTTTTCCAGGTTGTAGCATTAAAATATTTTGAAAATGGCAGCTAGGACTGTGCCCTGAGATGACCATGCATACAATGGAAAGAGCCTTTACAGCTCAACACTCAGCATCTCACCAAACTTTCTTGCAGGGCAAAGCATTCCCCAGGATCTGTGCTTTAGATGAGAGTCTCCAGAAACCACTTAGTCTGCTTCTTTGGTGCTTAATATTTAGGACATCCTTTCTCTTACAAAACACCTTCTGGAAGCCATACTGACTGTAAATAAAGAGAATGTTAACAGTAGACATTCTTGTAGTAAGTTCTATATTTCTATCTTAAATTCCCTCCAAATTTTGAATGTTATATAAAAACTTTCAGTGTTTGAATTTTTAAAGGATGAAACAGATACCTTGTTCCAAGTGAGGATCAGATGAGTCCTCTGTTGAGCAGGCAGTTCCACCCAACATTGCGAGCCAATATTGCTGGAAAAAAACCCTGTGGTCTCTCATTGCTATATACCCTTGTTTTTTATTTGTCTAAACAGAAAAATCATGTTCTAAAAAGTTCTCAAACAAAACCTTGACTACTGAATTTACCACATAACACTTGTACAAACTAATCTGTACTAGGAAAGTACCACTATGTCTTAATTTGAGTAAATCTTCAGTAGTGCCTAAGGTTCATATGTGTCTTCCTCGCAGAAATACTTCCCATGCAGTAAGAACAAACATCATAAACTGAAGGAAGACCTGAGTATTTCAGAAGGATGTTTTCAAATTTCTTGATAGCATGTGTTGCTAAGGAAACCTCATCTTTTCTCTGAGACTGGTCGGGGAGAATGGATCTCAAATAATGTAGATTAGTATATAAAATATATTTACTACTAAAAGTAGGAAGTGAAACAAATTTAAATAAATACAATAAGACTGATCAAATGTATTTGTGATACAGATTACAAACAACAACAATATACCAGTAAATAACATAAAACGTCTTATTCATGAGACATTAATAGCAAGCTGACATCACATTAATTATATTCTAATCCAGCTTGTTTGAAATAATGGATGTAATATGCCATAATGCAGTGTACTGCAGATTAAATTGGATTTGTCTTCTTTGTCCAGAATACCAAATGGAAGAATCATTATTCTGTTGCAGCACATCAGCTTCTATTTATGGATTGTCATTTTATTTTCCTAGCAATTTATCTAAAGAAGTGTCATAAGAGACCCTCCCAGGTGCATACTCACTCATTCAAAAAATGTGCTATCTTTTTCATGGTATTGTTTCAAAAGATGTGGAGTGGTCTTAAATAAAGTAACATTTAAAATTATGTTGTCTGATTTAAACATTTTGGCTTCAACTGGTAGTCAAACCCAGTGCTTTGAGCCAATGAATTTTATCTTTTGACTTCAGTGGGCACTTAATCAGTCCTTATAAATTCTAAATTAGTATTTCAGGTTTCATGAAGAATATATTTATAGACTAAGAATGAAACACTGCAGTTATGTTTAAATTTCAGCTAGGTTCTTGTGAAAATATCTTTGCTATATAAAATCTTACAGCTTAATAATATATTGCATTATGTGGGCCATATATATTTTATAGGAAATTATCCACATACCCCATTAAAATATACTTACAGGTTTCTTTTGCACATTTATTCTTATGAGACAGTAAGAGACATCCAGCACTTTAGCCCCTCCTGTGTCTTTTTCAATACTGTAATTACATATATTCAGACCTGACTTTGCAGAAATAACTCTTTCTACACTGCATATTTTACCAATTGCATACTCCATACATTTATAAAATAATTTGAGATATGTCATAAAATATATTCTTCTAAGACAAGGTCCAAAGAAAGGAGAAATATATGATTAAATCTTCATGGCCTATATCATAATACTTAGTTTTCAGAACAAACCTTTAAAAAAATAAAGGAGAGATGGGGCATTCATTGTAACTCCATTGGAATAAGCATTGAAAAAAGAGAGAAGGGATGGAGGACTCCGTGTAACTCCTCCAGAAATTAAAAAACTAGTAAAACAGGTGACAGACTAGGTGTAACTAGGTTGCTCTTTCCACTCAGCAAAGTAGCGGTTAGTTTGTTTACCTTTGCTGTTTGAAAACAGCGAGACAGGGTATGGCAGCAGCGATCATACCCTTGATCCGTGGATTCTTTACCCCAAAGAGAATAAGTAAAAGGAAAAAAGCCAACAATTGTTGATCCCTGTCTGCTGTAATTGCGCAGTGCTGCTGGTTTGTACTAGAGGAAGCATCAGTGAAAAAGCTATAATTTGTTCAAGTGAGGATGAGGTGAGAGTAAAATCTACATTTATCCCTTCCTCAGATAGCAGAGGACTAAATATAATTTCAGTTATTACACTGTACAAACTGTTACTGACACACTGCACTCTATCCATTGCCATGATGCTCCTGCCAGACAGAACTAGAATTTTCTACTACAGTACCGTAAAATTCCTGGAAAATCATAGGATACAGAGTTATTCTTTACATAAACAAACAGGCACCAGCTCTGCACGCACACACTCACACACACAGAGACACGTGTCAGAAGACTTAGAACTACTGACAGAGTGTAAGAAAGAGATTTCCAGACAGAGGTAGAAATGATGGAAATAGCACAGGATAGGTAAGAAAGCAAGAAATAATTGATTCTTATTAACTGGCAGTGATAATTCTTGTTGGCTCTAGCAAAATCACAGATAGTCTTGTTGGTGCTAATATTGAGCTACTTTCTGTCACTTTATGGAGATAGCAGTTTCTGACAGCTTCTGAAGCAGCAGATAAATATTTATAGGTTTGAGAACAATGTAGTGAACACTTATGAACAATTATGTAGTGTCCAAACATAATTGTATATGATCAGAAAACTTAACACACAACCACACACCCATTTTACAAGCAACTGAAATCTGTTTATTTTGGATGAACTATGAAATTTGACCCATTGTGGTGATGTGCTACTGACTCTGGAGGATCCGCAGCTTTCACGCCAACGATCAGCATGGCTGGACCTGAAGTTAGACTTAGCCTGAGTGAGAAATAAAAATTTAAGTATTATTGGAGTAAAAAATGTAACATATACCTTTAAATTTCTAAGAAAGAGACACTTCCCATTCCTCTCATTCTTATGGTACAGGTTCCAGGGTTTTGGAAAAACATAGAAACTTCAGAACTCCAGCTTCTTCTACAAAACAGTTCATTTCAGCCATCATTTGCCTACTCTTTTTTCTTTTAACAGACTTCTAGGAAACATCTTCGAACAGTGTGGCAGATCAAATAACATGAATCAAGAAACAACAATTCTCTATCACATAAGTTATTCACCATAGATAGGTTTCTGACCTAAAGTAGCTTAGGTAGTATAGGTTTTGTTTGATTTACCTTGTCGTTGTAAACTTGAAGCTAGTTATCTTACATTCTGTGTCACAAAATACATGACATTGTTGACTAGCATCCTGGTGTTTCTCTCCCCAGTCTAATTATTCATTTTGGTGCCACCAGGAACCAGCTGTGGTCTGTGACAGGAAATGGGTACATTCTCAGGACACAATCTTTTAATTTACACTGGGTTCTGAAATACACATTTTTGAAGAAGTAAATTCCCTGGCCGAACCCCCTCTGCATTTCTCAGCAAAGCTAATAGTCTCTGTGAAATGGTCTTCCTTTTCCTGTTCTATGGCTCACAGTGAACATACACATTAAAATAAAAGTACCCATTAAGAATTCAGTTTCACGCTGCTCTGTGTGCTGTCTGGTTTTGTGGTTCACTCACACACACACACAGAAAAGGAGCTTTGTTCACAAAAGTAAGCTCAACACACTTCTAAGCCTTCTGTCTCTAGACCTTCTAAAGCATTTAACACTTGGTCTTTTGCAGCCTGAGTAAATACCTTTAATCTCAATTGCAGCTTGGGCTTTCCTCTTTTTGTGATCTTCTACTCATAACTACCCTACAAGAAGGTCTGGTGGGAAAGGAGGGAAAAGACCTCTTGGAAGAGGAAGGTAATTCAGGCTCCAAGGGGGAGACAGGGAAGGAGGAGGCAAAACCTGGGCTGAGAGAGGTTAAAACTAGGAGCCATGAGGGAAAAGAACTCCAGAGCCTCTTTCCCCACCTTCCTAAGGCAGGAAGCTTGGCTATTATTTTCACTCTGCATTTAGTAAATGGCAGATAGTTTCCAGCCACTCTGGTCTTTGATTATTCCTAAAAAAAAAATCAGAACAAAGATTAACAAGACCCTGCTACAAAGATGAAGCAAAATATATTAGTGCTATGAAACTGAGTATAACTAGCGTAATTTATGATGTCTGTAAAGCCCTAATTCAGACCACTTTTCTGTAACTTAGACTATACAAGACAATTTCAAGGACAAGCTGGTAGGGACTAACAAGAAGGGGAAAAAGAAAAAAAAAAGAACACTAAATAACAGAAAAATTGGTTAACGACAATTTTGTAACAGAAAAAATACCACCCTACAAAACACATGCATTAGCTATCTTACACATGCATTAGCTGTCTTAACCCCTTTATATAATAGACTTATCTTCCCTTTGAAATGGTAATATACCCCCCAAACACCTGTGATTAAAATGGGTGTGGTGGCACCTGAAATTAATAAAAAAAAAAAAGTGGAAAGAAAGATTGGAGCAAGCTATTTATAAATACATGTTTAGTGACAGAAAGAAAATTGAAAGAACAAAAGAAATTCCTATATATGTTTTTATGAGCTTGTTTATGGAAGACTGACTTTGTGAGGAACATATATTCTCCTATAAAAGTAAGAAATGAAGAATTCAAAAGGATCGGGGAGGTGAGGATCAGGAGTGCTTGCAGGCAACACAAAGCAGAAGACTGGAGCTCTGACTCAGGCTTTGCTTGTTGAGTAGCTCCCAATAGCACATTCCTTTATCAGAGATGTTGCTGTTTC
Source organism: Psophia crepitans (assembly GCA_013399095.1). NCBI lineage: Eukaryota > Metazoa > Chordata > Aves > Gruiformes > Psophiidae > Psophia > Psophia crepitans. The sequence goes on along the minus strand of VWZZ01005162.1, from coordinate 13,460 downwards.
TTTCAACTCAGACAGATTTTAAAAATGCTCAAATCCCCCCTAGGAAATGGGAAACACTGTTGGAAATGAAAGTAGAAAGAGATGGAGCACTTCAGACATATTGCTGCAGTTATAAATTAGTGTTCTTGAAATTTATACTATTGTGCAGTTCATGATTAGTCTTCTGAAATTGGCACTTGAGGGGTCTCTCAAGCAATTCTCTGAATATTGCTAAAGACAAAGTGAATAAGCCTTCAGGAAAAATACATCTGGCTACTCTTTAGTTCAGCATTGTTCATACCTTCAAAAATAGTAGCAACACATTTTGATAGAAGGGAAGAATTATCTATATTTCTCATACAGGCAGAAAATAGGTGAAATCTTGTAGATCATGTAATTTGTGAATAAGATTATCATTAGAGCATGATTTACACAAGTTTCAGAGGCTCTTGAAAAGTGTTTAAAGTAGATGGCACAGCAGGATTAGTAAATAACATCATCTTGTCATATTTTTCTAACTTATTTGCTGAAACGGAAGTTTTCCTTCAGTGTCCCAGCAAAGAGCTGTTATATTTGTCTGATGTTTCTTGATGTGAAATGGAAGATGAAAGGAAATGGCTCCCACTGGAGATACGGTGGGATAGACAGCTTCACAGACAGTTTGGGAATCCAATGTGAAAAAAAAAATTAAAAAATACTGTAGAGTAGATCCATGATAGCAGAAGAACGGAATTTTAGATTTATTTAGCTAAAGCAAAGAAAGCTCCTGTGGTCAAGGTGTGACACTTGTTCTACTTATTCTTGCACAACTGCCACTTCTGATGTACTTTACCAGAATCATACAGATGGGTATGTGCTCTTGAGAGCTCGATGGATGGCGGGGGACAAGTTTGATAAGGACCTTGTTTCAGATGTGAATTTCAATGAGCTGTTAAGACCTCAGGGAAGGAAGGAAAGGAGTTAGTATGATGTCACATCTGACATGCAATACCTAAATTGGTGAAGCATTGTGTGCTTTGCTATTTTATATTTCTGATGGAAGTAGAAAAGTAATGTTGCTCTCATGTGAAGAGCAGGAACAGGCAATCTCATGAGATAACTCTAAGCCAGAGCCAGTGCTGCTATTGCAAACAGCAAGAGCAATGCTTCAAAATTCCTCACACTCTTTACGTGTCTCCAAATGCTTTCTCCATTATGAGTATTCCATATATCTTTAATCTAATATTACATAGTCTAATACTACTTTTTTTCTCTAAATTCAATTATGCCATTGATCTATGTTGCAAATAGACTAGTGCAATGAAGCTTGTTTTCACTGCAGGTTATATGATGTTTTTATAACCCAACATAACAGACTTATTGTACATCTGCGTGTGATTTAATATTTGCTGTTAATGTCATATAAAAGTTTTACTTTTATTAGAGCAACAATAATTTTAAACCACATATTTGCATAGTTAAGATAACTGGAAGTGTGGGTTGAGATGTATCTACTATGTCGTACAATAATACAGTCTTTTGTAGTTCGCTAAAATATACTCTGCAAATTATGAGTCATCTACTTCCTACCAAATGAAATTTGTTTTCAAAACTTGTTCCAGCATGATTATACATGAAACAGGCATAAAATAAAAAGGATGTAAGTTTCAAAAAAGTAAGGGCTGCTTGTTTCACAGAATATTTGGCATGCTTCACAGAACCTTCTAAAAATGGCAGAAGAAAAATACATGAGAAAAGCAGAATATTCTGTATTTCTGTCCTGTCATACTCAGTGGGCATGAGGGAGAGATAACACTTTAATTCTCTGTGCAGTAATCAGGAGTAACAACAAATTTACTGGTCAGGAGACCACGAATTTACTGAAAAGTCAGCAGAAATACAGAAGATAGTGTCTTGGAAAAAGTTATAACAATACTTACAACTCAGTAGAATCAGGAAAGACAATGGCTTAGCAGAACTTGTGACAATATTACCCCAATGTGCTGAACTCGAGTTAGAGACAAAGAGAGGCAAAGAAAGAGAGAGAAAGAAAGGGAAGATAAGATAAAAGATGTCACCATCCTGGGTCCAGAGATGTTCTCTGCTCATAGCTGAGTAGCTGTGGTCCTCAGGTGGCAAGCACATACCGAGAAACTCATGTTTCCCCTTTTCATAACCCAATGTGCCCCTCCCATATGTGGGGGTTCATCACCACTGAGCAGGCACAGTGTGTGTTCAGGAATGTTCAGAAATGTTCTAGAAATGAGTTGGTGGACTGTGGGGGACTTGGGGGGCCCACTGTCCCTCCTGCCCTTCGAGGCTCACCAAGTGATGATCTTTCACAGACATGTAATGCAGAAGACAGATGGTCTTGTCTGCATGTTTCAGGAATAGGGGAGCTGGCTCACAGGACGGTATCCTGCCTCTGTAGGTTCTGTTCTTAGTCGATGTTCCCTTGCCTCATGTCTGGCCATGTCAAGATGGGTGTCTGGGACATTCATTTATTATCAGAGTCTCACAATTTCCCTAATCGCATTTCTAGTCTAGTGTGGAACGTGTTTTCTTAGAGTCAGTGTGAATGTGACAGCTAGGGATGGGCTTAAGATTAATTCTGAAACTTAGTCAGTTTTGATTGTCTCATCTTGACAGGGAAAGATCATGATCATGAAATAAAGTTATTCTGTTTTACTTGTGAGGCTTAGATCATATATCAAGGTGCAGTAAATATGTAATACTTGAGTGAAGCCATGAAAAATGCCTACCTAGAAAAAAACCCCAAGTCCTTTTATTTTCTGTTTTCCCTTGGCTGGAAGGAGACTGGGATTCATAACAGGAAGTATGATTAGAAATTTAAGTTTTAAATACAACATCAATCAGCTTAAGTGGGTGTACAACTGTCTAATTTCCTTTCCTCAAGGAATCTCTGTTTGTAGGTAATAGAGTTTCATGGGGATTAATCCAGTTGGATCCCAGCTTGGCTTTAGCCAGGACAGCCTGCATGAAAATTTCTCAATTTTATTAGATAACCTACCTCTTTTCCTAAGTGTTTAGACAGGTACAGATATTGAGTTTTGTTTTGGGGAGTGGGGGTGGGGAGGGCGACAAGGGGATTAGACGAGGGGAAAGTAATAGTGTTTTTTAATGAGTTTCCTGTTATGTATCCGAAGGTTTTTTGCAGAAAATAGAAGAAAATGCTTTGAAGATGTAGATGAACTTTAGTCTGATGTTATGGGCCGAGACTGTGCTGTACAAGAACAACATCTCTTTCTTGAACTATGCTGAAACACACATGAGAGTCCCCAAACCTTTGGCAAAAAAGCCCATAATAAATACAAAATTATTGCTGACAGGCCAGAAGTGGTATCTGAAATCATGGTAGATACTTCATAACAGGGAAGTCAGAGCTCCATGGCATTAGTCAGCTCATGAAATCACTTGGTCAGGCATAGTTTTGAGCGAAGTAAATCCATTAAATATAAATTATGATAACACATACAGAAAAAAGACTTTCAATTTCTTTTTGCTTTCAGAAAGAAGAATCTGAACAAAAGAAGGAAAAATCTTCTTAACATACTCAGACTTTCAGAGATCAATAAGTTTATTAAAAATACTTCTGTAGATGTGTCCCGGGTTTTGACTAGGATAATTTTCACAAGAAGCTGTGAGGCAACACAGCCAGGACAGCTGACCCAAACTAGCTGAAGGGATATTCCATACCATATGACATCACGCTTAGCATATAAAGGGGGATGGTCTGGGAGGAATGGCAGTCTGGGGACAGACTGGGTGTCCAAACAGGTGAGCCAATTACATTGAGTATCATCTGCTTTGTATATTGTAAGTACTGTTGTTATTTTCCTCTTCCTTTGCTGTCCTACTAAACTGTCCTTATTCCAGCCCATGAGCCTTACTTTTTTCTTCTGATTATCTTCCCCATCCCATTGTGGGGGAGCAGTGAGTGAGCAGCCATGTGGTGCTCAGTTGCTGGCTGGGGCTAAACCACAAGCAGATATTACTGATCATAACGATTCAAATGTGAGTATATGCATTCTTGAGTACAAAGACAGATGTCTAGAAAGCAAAGGTTGCCAAAGATGAATCCAAGGTTAAAAACCTGGTTGTAGCATCTGCATTATCTAGAGCATATTTAAGAGAAGACAAGAGTAAGAAGAAATAGGATATGGAGATCATAGAATCATAGAAATGTTTGGGTTGGAAAGGATCTTAGGGATCTTCAGAGATCTTCTAGTCCACACCTCTTCCCCCTCCCTGTGCCCCTCCCCCCCAGTCCCAAATGTGCAGGAACATCTTTCACTAGATCAGGTTTCTTTAAGTCCCATTCAACCTGACCTTGAACACTTCCAATGATGAGGCATCCACAACTTCTCTGCGAAACCTGTTTCCCATTGTAAAAACTGTCTTTCTTACATCCAAACTAAATCTACACTTTTTCAGCTTAAAATCATTAACCCTTGTCCTGTCACTACAGGTCCTGGTAAAAAGTCTTATTCCATCTTTCCAATAAACCCCCTTAGACATTGAAAGACTGCAATAAGTTCTCACTGGAGCCTTCTCTTCTCCAGGCTGAACAACCCCAACTTCCTCAGCCTGTCCTCACAGGAGAGGTGCTCCAGCCCTCTGATCATCTTCATGGCTTTCCTCTGTACCCACTCTAACAGGTCTATGTCTTGCACTGGGGACCCCAGAGCTGGACATGCTACTACAGGTGAGGTCTCATGAAAGCAGAGTAGAGGGGACATATCACCTCCCTCAAACTCCTGGCCACGCTTCCTTTTATGCAGCTCAGGGTGTGATTGGCTTTCTGGGCTGCAAATACACACTGCTAGCTCATATCTAATTTTTCATCCAGAAGAAAATACTTAATCTACAGTATATTCACATACATAAATATGAAAGAATTTGTAATATTCATTGAAAGATTTCTATTTCATTTCCTGCTTATAGTGAAGACTCCATGTAGCTGAGATATTCATAAAGCTTTGAGATCCTTAAAGCTAATTTTGGGAGGACCAAAAATATCTGTTGATTCTTCACATTTATTTGAGAATTGACAGCACTGAACACCATTAATGGACAAAACCTGGGTTTTAAATTATGTAAGTCAAGGTCTTAACATCAGAAAGGCTTTGTTTAAATCATCTGTCCATTGTTTCTTCTATTTTAAACCCAAGGAAAACTGGAATATTGTCCCACCAATGGAAGTGAAGTTACACCAATAAATTTGAGAGCTTGTTAGGTACTACCATGTTGCTCCACAGCCCAGTATACACCTAATAAAAAATTCAACAGTATAAAAGCTTCTGTTAGGGGAAACTGGCTGGTAAGGTGATAGAAGAGAGCAGGATAAGCTTTGGGGTGAGGGGACAGTAATAGTGTTTTTTAATGAGTTTCCTGTTATGTATCCAATACTTTTTTTTTTTTCAGAAAGTAGAAGTAAATGCTTTGAAGCTGTAGATGAACTTTAGTGTGATGTTATGGGCTGAGACTATGCTATACAAACCCCTGAAACTGCACAAGAACAACATCTTGGTACAACCCAAAATGACAAACAGACATGTTCTTTTAAAGGTATTAAGTTCATTTGGCAATGTACTGTACAAATTTCCTTCCTAAATTAATTTTAGTGATCTTGAAATGATAGTTATCTAATAATGATACCTCTGCATCTCAGATATGTACTAATTGTCACACATGGCAATTTCAAAGGTTCTTTATCCTTTGATAAATGCTGGCTCACAATATAGTTGAATTATAAGGTGTTTTGCGAAAAGTTAGCTATTTTTGAAAAGTGTTCTTTTTGATAAGCTGATTGCTCTGTTATATTCTTCCTCTGCCTCCTACTTAAGTCTCTTGTGATCATTGATTTACATCAAAGATTTACTGACAGTTCAGCATTCTCAGGTTATCCTTATGACTGGGAGAAGAAATGCCATATAGCTTAGATCAGATTATTAATGAGAGGGAGAGATAAAATTCCTTTCGATGGGGAGCAGAACAGTAAAATATTATTATACTGCAGGTCTTACAGTGCTACATCATTATGACACCCAGACCTACAGGATATGACTGATGACTGCAGGCAGCTGTGTTAGGTCAGTGGGTATGGGTGTCTGTGTACAGCAAATTTCATTTTTAATATTAAATACATTGATTGTTCAGTGAAGTCTGCTTAAAATGCTTTACACAAAGCAAATAGGTATTTTGATATGATCAGTTGTTAACGGCAAATGAACTGTTCATAGCTGATATGATTTATAGTGTCTGGTGGATAACAACTTATATTTGATGTTGAATACAATTTTGTCCTTGTCTGTTCAGCAGGATAAACTGAGAATACTTGATGTCAACTTACACTTAAATATTAGTATGAAAATTTACAGTCTTCTTTTTTCATGCTTATTTTTCTTGGGAACAAATTCTTTGCTGTGAAGCTTGAGGAATGAGCTAAAAACACATAGAAACTTTTTATAAACCAAATACAAAATTTTAGTTTTGGAATAGGTGAACATTTGGACTTTTAAATAAGGTTATGCTTAAAGAAGTAGTTAGCAGCAGGGTCTTCAAGTCAGTGATCATTCTGTCTCCTTGTAGGAGCACACAGAATTTTTTCATGTGTTTGTAATTCTAAACTGAGAACACATGAATTAAACTTGATTGGTAATGTTCCTGCTGACCTTTAATATTAAAGTATTCTGTGCAGGAAGACAATGTATAGAACATAAGATACATGGAGCCTCTTAAAAGGCTGGACAAAACTGAAATGACCCCTCCCAGATTTTGCTGTTAAATAAACTAAGTAGGAGGAAAAAAAATGCTTTTTTTTTTGTTTTCTTGACTGGCAAGAGCAAAGTTCACTTTTGCTGTGGTGGTGGAGAGGAGATCTGTGGCAGTGGTGAGGACACCGGGGGACTGTAAGTGGAGACCTCTCTGTCTTAAATTCCACAAACTTTCCACTCTAAGAACTCCACTTCTTTCCATATTCTCTGAAGTATAGGACTTTCCTGAAGAATCACCCTTGCAACATAGAATCATAGAATCACCCGGGAGAACCGGACTTGTTTCCCCCACTCTTTCCCTTCCCTTCCCTTCCCTTCCCTTCCCTTCCCTTCCCTTCCCTTCCCTTCCCTTCCCTTCCCTTCCCTTCCCTTCCCTTCCCTTCCCTTCCCTTCCCTTCCCTTCCCTTCCCTTCCCTTCCCTTCCCTTCCCTTCCCTTCCCTTCCCTTCCCTTCCCTTCCCTTCCCTTCCCTTCCCTTCCCTTCCCTTCCCTTCCCTTCCCTTCCCTTCCCTTCCCTCTTATTTATTTATTTGGTCATTTGTTTATCTGAAGTGTAAAAAAGGACACCTCTATTTTTGTATTAAGACTCCTGTTCATGCATCCTTTAGTAAGAATTTTCCTTAGAGAAAATCTAAATTTGGTCTTTGACAAGTGGTGTATCGTGTTCACTGACAGTTATGAAACAGCTAAACTAAACACCTTCTTTAAACCCCCCATCCAGATGATAACAGGTGAACTGCTATTCCTCCTAAAGATACTGAATTTACTGAATGAAAAATACAAGGGAGATAGCAAAGGGTTAGGAGTGACACTAAAAATAAACAAAGATTCTCAGATTTAGGTTAAGGTCAGGAATAATCCTCTCAAGGTATTCTGTTCTATTCTGCTACTTTTCTTAAACTTTTTAGCCATCTGAGGCAGGGATCTGATGGAGGAGAGTGGACAATATGAACTGATGTTGAAAAGATCACCTTTCAGCAGATGGCTGTGGGTTTATCTTTCTAAACAACTATTCTAGTATTTTTGTATATGCTTAAGAAATTGGAGAGTGTAGGTTTTAAAACAAGTCAATGGATAACAAAATTAAATAAGCACTGATTCTCATTTAGGTGAACTCAGCTCTGAAGATTTTCTAGAGATAAATCCCAAATTAAGTCTTGGATAGACTGAGAAGATTACCCATTTGCTAGAATTTAGGGCAAACCAGACCTGGTTAGAAAGGGTAAGAAAACAATAAAAAGGAGTTAGCTGGCTTACTAAGGCAGAACTACTGAAACAGTACTTTCAAATATAACAGAGTATATTTAGCAGTGCTTAATATTTTCAAGTTCATGATTTATTGGATGAACCACAGTCGATGACATTTGTGCAGCTCAATAGCTGTTCAAATAATGGAAAGAATAGCAGCAGTTTTGTCTAGTAATTCAATAATAAATTCATTCTGGTGCTGAAGCAGCTTTAAGGCTGAGCAATAATGGAAGGGGCACGGGAGAACCTAGAATAGCTCTGAAAGAGGCAGTGATATTAGAGATACAACATTGGATTTGACTGCAATATCATGTAGAAAGATTACCCTGGAGGACTGGTAATCTATAAAAAAGGCAACTGCAGACATAAAAATCATGCATAGGTTGTATTAGTGCAAATACATTTTAGAGCTTTCTTTCGTGTGAGAATATTTCTGGAAAGATGGATGGATAAAGAGCAGAGTGTTCAGCCCTGATAGGAATGTCACTTGTACTTGCTCATTGCAGAGGAAATTTGGAAATGTTGGCCTTGAAAAGAATTACATGTAAATGTAACATGTTCTCTGCTAGCTTTAATTTGACAAATCAGAACTAGGTCTCTGTGCTACATTACATACCTTGAAGTTTATTTCCCTGAAAAACCACTTTTCTCATTTTTAGCTATTAGAAACATCGCTCTCTTTCTCTTTGTGGGTTTGTTGTTTTTTCTTTTTTTTTCTTTTTTTCCCCTTCCCTAAAGAGGCAAAGACATTGCAGCACCTGAGACTGTCTCTAATTAAAATTTTAATTATTCCAAAAATTCTAATTAGTTACATAGAAGAATCATGACAACTTTCCTCTAGTTATCACCAGTTTCATGAAGGAAGAGTTGTCAATTTTAGGAGTGGAACTTTGAATAGCTAAATGGCAATAACAGTGTGAAAAAGAGCCACATTAACTAGCCTGAAAACATAGCAACCTATGTAGCACGTGGCTTGTATACAAGTTTGGTGGCAGTCATAATTTTGTCGTTCAGTCTGACTGACCATAGTCAGTCATAGACTGACCCACACTGACCCACACTGATCTTCTCTGTGGCACACTGGTTTCAATGTGCCTCTAGAGTGTTTGGTTGTTGATCTCGAGAAGTTGGGAGACTTTGTCCATGTGCAATTCTGAGCCAGGGGTTTGGAAAGTATAATGATTCCCTAGTGCAGGTATTAGGAAAAAACACAGAACATTGTTTTCAGTGAACTCATTAGGTATGAACTCATGACATTGCATATCCTACTGATTCCTGGCAGTAAAATGTAAAGCTTGGTTTTCAGGTCTGTAGAAGGAAGTGTAATGCCGCTGTGATTCATGGCAGACTTGTAACATCAGTGACACTCCCCTTTAGGGTGATAAGTTGTTCTAAACTGCATGCAGCCATGAGACAGAAAGACGACAGAAGGTTTGCCCAAAATTAACAGCAATGACATTTTTTTTTTTCTTAAGCTGCTTAACTGAGGTAGGAAAATTACAGAAGTGAAGACTGACCTGTCCCAAAAGCTGTTATGGAGAATCAAACAGCGCACAGTGGCTATCCTGCGAACAGAAGAGACTAAGATTAACTGGGCTACCTTGTGGTCTGTTACTGAACAAATTTGAATTTTTTTTCAGCTGTTGGTGTGCAGGAACATTGAGTAACAAGGTAAAAATGTTCTGGACATAACTGATTTGAACAACTGAACGAAATTAAAAAGGATGATCGCCATCCCAGACAGCCCAAGCTCCTTGATATAAAGGTAATTTGATTCTGTTGTTTTCGCCTTGTGATGCACAAGCCTACATCTTCCTGCTGTCAGCTCTTCAACAGCTAACAGCAACTCTACTTCTGTCCAGCCCTGCTCCTTCCAAACATGATGTTGAGCATCTTGCAGCACAGTGTCTCTGGTAGCTGTTGCTCCTGCTCTCTTCCTTCACCTTACCAGCCAGTTTCCCCTCACAGAGGTTTTTACACTGTTGAATCTTTTATCAGGTGTATACTGGGCTGTGGAGCCACATGGTAGTACCTAACAAGCTCTCAAATTTATTGGTGTAACTTCACTTCCATTGGTGGGACAGTATTCCAGTTTTCTTTGGGTTTAAAATAGAAGCAACAATGGACAGATGATTTAAACAAAGCCTTTCTGATGTTAAGACCTTGACTTACATAATTTAAAACCTAGGTTTTGTCCATTAATGGTGTTCAGTGGTGTCAGTTATCAAATAAATGTGAAGACTTGCTTGCAGTTCAGCAGATCCAAATGAAATGGATTGTGGTTTTCTGAGAACACTACACAGTAAAATCACTTCTAAGCATATTATCTGTGTTTATAACCTTCTTGACGACTGTTCCTCAGAGATAAAGTGCCTCTTGATCCCAGGCTAGTGAGTTTTCAAAGAAAAAAGGCAAGTGTGATTCCATGGTGAGGACTTACCGAAAGTCTCTGTTGGAGCGCTTGGAAAGGCAGGCACTTCTAGCTCCTTTCTTTTGGGGTGGTTCCTTCTGTGTAAGGGATTTTACCCTCTTTTTTCTTTCCTTTTTTTTTTTTCTTTTTTCTTTTTTTTTTCTAGAGGTGTCTAGAAAAGTGTGCTTTATAGATGCAGTTCCTTTTATATTGTTTGTAAGTGGTGCATATTTAATGGGTTGAAAAATGGGTTTCCCCCACCCCAGGAACACTGTGGTCTTGGAGAAAAGCCTGAGGCTAAAATTGCCTTGCTGTTTCATGAAAAGAAGAAAAGGGAAATATATATACGTCCTTACATACAGATCTAGTTCATCCACGCATGCCAGATTTGAACTAACCTAATTGTCTGCTTGTGCTGTGTTATTCTGTGCCTGAATACCCCATGACTCATTATAACTCTTGGATGTACTTGTACGATTGGGCAGACTCATTGCAGGCTCATGTCCTACACTTTATACTCAACAGTTCTACTCCCAAATCGCCAAGATTTCTGCATGGGAAGCTTACTGCCTCCAAAGCAGATTTGGGGCTGTGCCTGTGAGCCAAATATACGCTCGCTTGGGACCACACTGAGCATTTAGCTTAATCAGTAGAGTGGTTGTACTCTTGCTCTTACTCCTGGAGATATGTAAGGGACTTATTGCATTTTCTTCAAAATATATAGGGATGCAAGATGAGCATCTTAAGATAGTCTAACAGCATATGGAAAAGCTGTGTAATTTTGATTGGAATATGTAATTATTGCATATAATTGCATTATATAATTATTAAAAAAGGAAGTATTATGTTCCTTTTCAAGGACAACCACATGACAAGAAAGGTTGAATTGAAAATTAATTATCACTAAAAAAAAAAAAAAAGAAAAAAACCCCAAACCAAAAACTTTTCTGAGAGATGGAGAGCTGAACTGTGTTCAGATCTAAGGACTTTGCCCTAAACATTTACAGCACTGAAAAAGGATTTTTAATAAGTTTCATTCCACCTTTAAGTATTATTATTATAGTTGTAAATAAATTATTGCTATCACTGCTGCTCTGTTAAAACATGCATGAAAGAAAAAGAGAGAGAAACTATTTAAGACAAGTATGTTGCATAGAGAGATGAGAGTTGTATATAGAAATGCTGTCTGGGCCTTCTAGTACAGCTTACTATCTTGTAGTTTTTAGACAGTAGTACTGAATAAAACCAAAGCCAAAAAAATCTGAAGTGATTTGTCTTTACTATGTGAAGTCACATAAAGTAACTTCCCATAACTCAGAATAGCGGAATTTGCTTCCTCCCTTTCTCTCCAAAATTGTTGTTAGACTAATATATCAAAGAAACTGATAACATCTTTTCTGTACTTACAGTCCTCTTGGACTTTCCTTTGTTAGGCAGTTCCAATACATTCCTAACTAATTCATGATTCACGATGGAGAAAACCTAGCTGTATGCTTAACTTTACTCCTACGATACCTCCACTGAGATCAAGAGTAGTCTTAAAGTACCTAAAATCTGCTGCACCAGATCATAAAAAGTCAAATAAAGCTTTAATTATTATGGATGCAAGTTCTTTTGCCCTAATTTTTAGGGCCGATCCTGCTTTGTGTTAGATGAGCAAATGCAACCCCAAAAGATATAGTGTAGTTAGCTAATGCATAGTCACAGGATTTTAAAATGAAACTGTTGCATCAAATTTTTATGCGTTGCATGTTATGGTTGTTCATAAATAAAATATTATAAGCCTGGATTGTCAAACCAAGCTTTTCAATAAAAACCCCACAGACTACAAGACGGTAAGGATAAAAATTCATAACAAGAGACTGGAACCCTTGCTCCAGGAAAAAATATTATTGAAAACAATTATTTGGATTGGATCTTAAAGTGAGAAGGAAATGTTCTCCATAAACCATTTTATTCCTTATTGACTATTTAAATCTCCAAGCAGCATTTTAGAATTCACTAAAAATATTAATCCATAGCAGTAATGTCAAGGTATACTCATTATGTGGCACACCATATACCATAAAAGATTTCCTAAAGCTGCTATTTTTTTTTTTTAAAGTTGGGGTTTTTTTTGTTGGTTTTTTTTTTCCTCCTTTTTTTTTTCCCCCAAGAGGATTTTATCATGTGGTACCAGATTTTGTCATTCACAGTTAGATTTATTATTCCATTGACTGCTGTATAGTTAGTTCTTGAAGGCTATTGAATACTTCCCATCAGCTAATGATTTTTTAATTTATTAATGATTTGATAATGATACATTATCATTATGGATACTGCCCAGATTCACTGAATCAAGTGACCTGGACTTTTTTTTTTTTCCCCTTGTCCCCTGCCTAATGATTTTAAAACTGCAGATCCAAGTTTTTAGAACTGAACTTTTAAAAGGGCAGTCAGTAAACCACAACCACTTCATTTAGGAAACCCCTGAAATACAGATGGTACCTTAGTGTAACTAGTGGGGTTTGCAATAGAACATTAAAACTGGAAGAAAACATCATACAGTATACAGCTTTTTCTGCAGTACTCATAGTATTTTGAAAATTAAACAGTAGTGTTTATGGTTCCCTATGTTTATATATTGTCATGATGTGCAACTTTGTCATTGTAGTTGCAAAGGACAGTTTTAGACTATGGTCACTTAGAACAAGGAACTCTTTTCCAATTATACCAAAACTGAGGACACAAACTTTTCCCAAAACTTTTACAATTTAGAAAAAATATTTTGTTTTAGTTTGAATACTTTCAGTATTCAGCTTCCAATAGGTGAAAATACTCAACAAAATATTTCATAGCAAGAGTACATTCAAGATGCAATATCTTTTTGTTGGAATCACAAATTAGCACTCAACAAGGCATATTCAGCAAATGTTGCCTTGCAGCAGAATATTTTAAATCACTTTATGTGTGCTATATTCATATTAATTTCCAATTAAATTAGTACCATTGAATGAAAATAAAAATAATTCATAAATATTAGATATTTCAAGTTGTCCTGGTTTCAGC
>VWZZ01005161.1:0-39277 GCA_013399095.1 Psophia crepitans | reverse complement strand
GTGGGCCCTGCTAGACCCAGCCATAGAGTTTTCGCATCTCTTCAGGACTGGAGAAACTTTGAAGAATCTGTTTATCCCAAATGTTCCATCTTTGAATGTTTTGTAGAAAGATTTCATTTTTCTGCTCTTAATCTTTTATTCTGTGTTCACCGATCTCTTCCGTAATTTTTGTATCATAAATCTTCTGTATCTTGAATCTCAGCAGTTCTTTTACTCTATACTTATCTTAATTTTTGTCATGAACATCATGTCAATTTCCTTATTTATTTAGCTTTTGTTCAAGTTTAATGTTGATGACTTGTTTGTAGAAAGTTTTTAGCTTCATGTTGTCATATCTTGTTTGCTTGTCTTCTTTTACTTTTGGTTTGGTATATTCGTCTCATTTATTCATGTTCTTTTCCCAATAAATCTTGTATGCATCAATTTTTTTAGTTGTTTAATATCTCTTTTTATGATAAACATTGTTGGGAATTCACCTGACTTTATACCTATTCATCATACAGACAGCGTTGTGCTCTACTGCCATAATCCGTACACTCTGTCTCCTTCAAAAGATGAGGTACATTCCCTCTTCTTGTTTATTTTGTAGCATTGATTTTTTTTGAATAAAACTTTTCATTCCTTGCCAATTTAGTATACATTTAGTGGAGAGAGCAACATAGTTAACGATTAAAAGTAGTCGTTTCCATCCTGTCCATATTTTCTTTCTTTTAAGGTTTTTCTTTAACTTCAAAAATTATCTCCTGCACCTTATTCCTGTTAAATTTTTTTTCTTGTCTTTTCTGTTTAGTTTATATTCATTATCATATGATTCTCAAGATATTTTAAAATATGAGTTTTCTGCTGTTGGTGCTGTCTGCTGTATAGTATAAAACCTTTACTTTCTTTACTTTCTGTGAAAATACATTCTAAATTCTCTCCTATGAGAAGTTTTGTCACCCTTGCTATGTCTTAAGAGGTACTTCAAGACATTAGTAAATCTCCAGGTCTGTGAAATACTCCTGTATCTCATTTAAAATTTAGAAATTATGATTAATTTTGGAAATACTACCTTTCAACTCTTAATCTCCTGTCTTTAACATCCAGCTTCCCGCCTTTACCCTTCCTGGTTGCTTAAAGTTCTAGAGAGGCACTGGAAAGAACAGGAAGTTTTTATCGCAGTCCTCCTGCCAAAGGCAGCTGTAGACACTCTGTGAAGGGAGCAGACTAACCTGGATGACACAGAAGAGAAAGCTGGGCAGGGATAATGCTGGCCAGCCCCAACGGCTATGAACCGCAATCTGATTAGGGGAGTGATATGACTGACAGTGGCTCCCTGTTTAGTCTGATGGATTAATCACTACTGGGACAGGCAAGTCACTTTATAACAACAGAACAGCATGCATAAATCATCAGTCAGTGTTTCTAAAGTGCTTTGATATCCTTTGTTCCTGGGTTGCTTGAGAAAATCTGCAATAAGCACTTTTTTCCCACGGGAACCCCCAAAAGACATTTTGTAATTCAGAGAGCATTTAAATCACAATGTTATTAAATACCAAGTAATGCTACCGAGTGGAGAGAGGAAATAGGGGACTTTGATGTGGAGAGGGTTTGTTGTCCTCAGGCAGAGCAATGACGCACAACTTGCTCTGACTTGCAGACTTTGCCGTAAAATATAAATCTAGGCAAGGAAGTCACCCCCAAGCTGGGAGATGTGGATTGCAGTAATTCACTTTCTGTGCCTGGAGAGCATTTTTTGCCTTCCCCTGCAATAAATGCTAGAGAGTTTTTGTTGGGGAAACAGTCGCTTTAGCCAGCTGTTGTTTCCACTTACCTCCTCAGCCACAACTCCTCCCAAACCACAACAATACATGTCAGGGAAAAAAACAAAACAAAACCAAAACAACGACAAAAAAAACGCGTCAGAAATCTAAATGTAATTCCTTTATCACCTGAAGAGAAAAGGAAAATATCAAGGTGAAGCTGTATCACAAAAAGAAATGTTCAGCTTAGGCATTGCAGGACTTAGGACCAGGTATTTCAGCTCTGGGAGGCTTTGCAGGGATAACAATGAGAAAGGTCTGTAAAAATATAGGTAAAAACCTAAAAATTGGAATAAAAGATATTGACTATCCTCTGGGAAAAAAAAAAAACACAGAAAAAGGGTAAATAACCACAAAGGTAGGTAGAATTTTTTCTGAAAAGTGTAGTTTGAGATAATGACACATTTTCACCTGATATACAGCAAATACGCCATCTTAAACTAACAGAGGATTTGATCAGGAACATTGAAAGGATATTTTTTAAATGAATGAAAAGAACAGCTACATTAATATTGACCCATGACTTCCAACGGCACAAATCATCATCTAATTAAAGTAATGGCAAGCACCACCTTGTTTTCTGTACATTAAAGTAAATGTGATTGTGTAACACTGAAGCGTCTAAATCACTCACACATTTTCAGACATTAACACAACACCAAACATTAGCTGGGTTGAACACCAACTAATGAATGTTTGTGAAATCGTTACAAAGTACTTTTTTTCTCCAGGAGCCCCAGAACATACTTGATAAGAATTAACACCCACAACACCTAACAAAAACCCTTTATCTGCTTCTTTCATTTTTCCTCAAAATTGCACCTGTTTAGGTGGATTGTGGGAAGAGTGGGACTTCACACATTTCTGGATGGTGATTTCTTTGACTACTTAGCTTAAATCACTCAGCAGAACTACGGGCCCCTTTAACTCTGAATTTCAATTCCCACTTAAACTCTTTTAGTGAAACAGTATGATTTATACCTTGGATTGAGTTTCTACTCAAAAGACTGTTCCTCTCAATGGAAAGCTGCTGGGGAATTGTCGTGTGTATGATACGATCTCAGCTGGTATTCATTACCACTTGAAATCCATCTTAGGTCAATGAGGTCTATATAAGTTAGGAATGGAAAAGACAGATTCCTGGGTAGTCCTAGGATAAGCTGCACTCTGTCTCAAATTACTTTACCAGATAAATTCATAGGACTGTTAAGGAAAAATGTACATGTCAGCCAAAGATGAGTCTTACAAAATCTCTGAGCAGACAAGCTTGTGACAACTTTGTAAAGGAAGAAGTAACATGTGGAGTCAGCTTCACACACATGGTAATTCCAGTGAGGTCACTATAATGATACCAGGAATTACACTAGCCAATTAAAACCCAAGATTAAAGAAATCATGATGGTGTAAGGCAGACATCACACGATGTGAGAATCTGAATAAAATCATAACCATGATAAAGACAAGACTTTCATCACTCAGAGCTGTTAAATAATTTGTTAGGCAGCCAAATGCAACCCCCAGCACCGAGTGAGATTCAAACCCCATAGGAATGCTGAGGAATTCTATATAAGCTCCAGCCACTGAGTTCATCCAGACACTTCTTCTGGCTTATTCGCCTTGTTGAGCTTCGTGAGTATGCTTTTTATTTTCTATGTAGTTAATCTGAGCCTGTATCAGAGTAGTTGTAGAAGATTCCTATAGGGACGCTCAGATTTTGAGCAGCATTACATTGTTTCTGTCTGTAAATACTCTTAGTGAAAGCAGTGGTAAATGCAGGATTTGGGGGGCTGGGTGTGAGTGCAGAAACTCTGAGAAATTGATTGCAGTGTTCCAATTAGAAGCTTAAAAATCATAGAGGAAAATACTGTTATTTCAGATAATTATTTTAATATTTTATAAAAGTCAAGAGAAATGTATAAACGGCCACCTTCTCAGCTGTGTTCAGCAGCATTCTGGGAGACAAATATTTCAAGCAAAGTCACATCTAAATGGGTCTATGTCCCCACTTTGGGGAAATCTGCAGTAGATGAGAGCTTGGGGTTCCTACAGTGTTCTTCAGAGTGTGTGTTTGCAGGAAGTTTTAGACACTTCCATGCGAGATCAGAAAAAAAAGATCCATCTGTAGGGCCTGGTTATTCCTGGAGTCATTTTATACAGTCAGAAAATTTGGATGTATGTGCTCAGATAGTCATCATCAAGTTGATCAAGGCTGCACATAAAATACACACTACAGCAGAGGAAAGCACAACATCGTAATTTCAATCATATCAGCATTTTGAACGGTATTTCATAAAACTTCTGCCTTTATTTTAGTCTTTCCCATCTTGCTCCATTGCAAGCCAATCTCCACTCCTGCAAGATGTCTTGCTACGAGCTGTGCCCACCGAAAACCAGCGTCACCGTGCCCCAGCCCATCGCTGAGAGCTGCAACGAGCTGTGCGCCCGCCAGTGCCCCGACTCGACGGCCTTCATCCAGCCACCGCCCGTGGTGGTCACCTTCCCCGGCCCCATCCTCAGCTCCTTCCCCCAGCAAGCCGTGGTGGGCTCCTCCGGAGCACCCGCCTTTGGGGGCTCCCTGGGGCTGGGGGGCCTCTACGGCGCCGGGGCCACCCAGGGCTCGGGGGGCCTCTGCACCTTCGGCAGACCCTACGCTTCTCCCGCCTGCAGCCCCTGCGTCTTGCCCCGCTACAGCAAGAAGCTCTGGGACACCTGTGGGCCCTGCTAGATCCGGCCCGGGCCCCGGCGCTGCCCCCAGCCCCAACACCAATGCTAACACCACCCACGCAGGGCTGAGCTGGTGGGCACGGGGCACTGAGGACTGCTGAGCATCCCCAGCCCCAGCCACCGCCTGGGCAGCTGCCCGTGCCGCATACCCTCGGCCCTTCCCTGCCCTCTTCTCCTGCCCTCTGCTCTCCTCCCCTCCCCTCTCTTCCCAGCTGTCGGACAGGGCAGGAGCTGCACCCAAAAGGCTCTGTGCGGCTGCTGGGACAAGTCCTGGGCACGCGGAGCCAGAAGCCATGCTCTGGAGAAGACCCCTCTGCCTCCCGCGACACCTGGCAGCCAGCCTCTCTGGCTCTTGCCCACCCTCGCTCTGACAAGCTCTTCTGCCCCTCTGGGCACAATAAAGCTTTCCGGCATGCAAGTGCTGTCTCCCTCTCTCCTTGTCCCAAGGCTGGAAGATGCCAGGGGTGGGTTGCCAGCAGGTGTGGGAGGGCAAATGCTGGTCCTGAGATGCGCAGGCAAGGTGAGGGGCGCTCTGTGTTGGGAGAGGGAGGATGCAGGCAGCAGGCAGGGGAGAGAGAGCCTTTTGGTGGGGCTTGCAGGGTCAGGGGACATTCCCGAGAGCAGGACAGGCACTGGCAGCGCTCCTTGGCCTGGCCTTCTCAGCCCGGGAGCGGCACCAGCTCTGAAAGTTTCTGCAACTCTTTTGCTTATGGGCATTACCTTGAATTGGGGAGCTCCTTCAGTTACCTCTACTACTCCAGGGCCCCTCTTGGCTGTGCGATTTCAGGCTTGTCACGCTCAGCAGCACATACTGCAGCCCCTATCCTTCACACCTCACAACTGAGTCCTCCACAGCAGCTGTGGGTCATGCTACAGGTAGATGCTTAATATCCTGAAAGTGTTAATCACCTTTTTTGTTTGGATTAGTAATCTTCATTCTTCTTATCTTGGTCCTCATTTTATACTGTTTGAAGATATTTGTCATGGAGTAATTTAAGTTATGTGGGGTTTTCAAACTCTGCCAATGAAGGAGAGATTTGTGTTGTTTTTCTCTGACTTTCATTCTTATTAAAGTTCTGCTGCATAATACAACCAGATTTCTCCTTCCTCCCCTTTTAAGTGTGGCTTTGTTAACAGTCTTATAAGTTGTGAAGTTTGGCGTTTGGTATCAAGTTTCTGTTCCCATCACTAGCAGACAAAAGCCGTTCAGAAACCGTGCAGAAATCACACTCCTACCTTTCATGGGGCTTTCCCCTTGTTCTCTTAGCTACTGTGGTTTCATGGTAACAAGAACATTTAGAGCCAAGAAAAAACTCCATCATATAATTGAGCTATTCTGCCAAGGAGTCTCTGAATTCATCTGAGCTTAACGCTCAAATTTACACTGTACATTCCAAAACAACATCTATGAATAATGGCTCAGGAAACCACACCTTCAAAGGAAATCATACAAAACATGTCAATGAGAACTATGAATGAATTTCAAATACCACAAATTATTTCCTGCTCAGGAAAGAAGTGTCCTCATCACTGGAAAATACTCATTTTCGAATAATAAGGTATATTGATTTTTTAAAATTTACATCTAGAATTAAACTGAAAGCAAATCGATGCAGGCAACATGTTTCAACAAAAGGGCATGACTACGCAAAACTATTCTCAAGCCTTTTTTATATCACTTTGCACTGACAGAAAACTTCTGCAGAGTACCTATTGAATGAAGTCCTCTAAAAATAACAAAAAAATTAAGACACACGCTTAAGAACTGCATGAAGGGCTGAAACAAAGTTCATATTTTTCATGAAACTTCGATTGCTAAGGGACTCCAGACTCTTCTTCCCATCACAAGATTGAATAATGCTTCAAGAGGAGGCTGAAGAACAAATGAAAACCAGAGAGGCTCTTGTGCAACACCACGGGGTTTTAATGTGAAAGAGAAGCATAACACCCAATTACAGAAAATCAAGGCAATACAAAGGGATACGCATGATGCAAGTATCACGTTCTGGTACCACTGCCCCGCTCAGCATCCAGGGGAAAGCCGAGGTGATGGAGGGACGCAGGGGATACCGAGGCTCAGCCATGCAGCCAGGGCACACTGTGGCATAGGCTAGTGGGCTGCTGGGCACACACAGCTTTCTCCTCTCCCCATGCCAGCGCAGCTGATGCATGCTGCTGGTCCCCATGGCTCTTGCTTGATATCCTCATGCCATGGTCCTTGCTTCGGGGCTCTTGCTGCTTCTGGGCACCATCCTGGGGGCTTTAGAAAGACCCGCAGCTCCCACGGCGGGACCTGCCCCACCTCTGGGCACCAGGGAGGTAATACCCCGTGCCACAGGAGGAGAAGCCAGAGCTGTATGACCTCCTGCAACTGCCAAAGCCACTGGACCCATATTGGCCCCCAGAGCCCAGGGAGCCCCCATAGCCCATGCCATCTCCACAACCTAGGGAACGGCCATACCCAAGTGAGCCTCCGTAGCCTCCATAGCCCCCCAAGCCAAAGGAGCTCCCATAGCCTTGGGAGCCTCCATAGCCCAAGGAGCCCCTATAGCCCTGGAAGCCCCGGGAGCCCCCATAACCCCCCAGGCCAAAGGAGCTCCCAGAGCCAAAGGAGCCCTGGAAGCCCCCATAGCCCCCCAGGCCAAAGGAGCTCCCAGAGCCCAAGGAGCTCCCAGAGCCCAAGGAGCCCCCATAGCCCCGGGAGCTTTGGGAACTGAAGGAACTCCCCAACCAGGCTGGTCCTGATGATCCCACAACACTCTCCTGAGGAAAAGAGCTGAGGATGGGCCCCGGGATTGTCACCACAGTTGGCGGGGGGAGGATCACTGCTCTGGAGTCAGGGCATTGCTGCACACACGGCTCATTGTAGCTCTCGGCAATTGGTTGAGGGCAGATCACCCCACAGGGTCTGTAGGACTCGCTGTAGCAAGACATCCTTCTTGTGATGGTTCTGAGTCTGCAATGCACCACAGTAAGGAGGTGTAAGGTAAATTAACAAATGCCAGAGCTGGACTAGGAGGAGATGAACCAAGATTATTAAGCAATGACTGCATCTCAAATATCAACAGGGAAACAGATACTTTTATACATGCTAACAAAGAATACCTATTCTTGTATCAGCTCAACCTGTATGCTTTCTTTCATCTCATTATGATTACAGATAGATCTGTCTGTAGCAACTTGAACTGGCAAGAATGCACTCAGAGTGTAAGAAACAGTGAAAAAGAAGCCAACACGAATAGGAGAAAAGGGTCATTGACTATATATATTAATTCAGACTTCCAGAGATGTAAGTCACCCCAAGTATAGCTTGGGGATCTACTTCCTATCCTACTTCAATGACTCCTGATGCTGCACCTGGACAAAGACACATTTTCAGAAGGAAACAAAGGATATAATTCTGTAAAAACACGTGCAGGTATCATCTCTGTGACAAAAAGCATTGCTAAAGTAAATGCTAACAGTAGTGGAAGAAAGAGTGAAATCACACTTACCTTCTTCACTGTGGAGACTGAGAGAAGAGAGGTGGATGGAAGGACTGCAGGTGACACAGGCTTTTATATGCTTCTTTAAACCACCCTTTGTGCTTCTGGTCCTAATTTGGTACAAAACAAACGTGATAGTGGAAGCTTTAATTTTGCCACCTCAGCACTGTCCCTCCCAAACGTTACTGTGGGTGTGATACAACTGCTGATGACAATCAGTTATCTGTGATTGTCATTTTAGGGGATTTGGGGAACTTGCAGCTGAAGGGTTACCATACTGTCATCGACTGAAAGCCAGAACAAGAGTCATGAGTCACATGAGTCCTATTTAAATGTCCAAGTAGTACTTACATGGCGTGGATCCCTTTTCGGTGCCACGTGCACAAACCAGGTGAAGGTCATCCAACATGAGCTAGACATTTGGGTCTTAGAGGACACATGTTCTCCTTGAAGTTGGCTAGGGATCTATACATGTTGTTATAGAGAAGAGCAAAGAGCTGACACAATGCCAGCTCACTGCTAGGCATAGAAAGCAGTAAAGACCTGGCAAAGCTTTTAGCTTGTCCTCTGAACTTTTCAGTTTACCTACATTTAACCCCTGCAGGGAGATCTGTGTCTGATCTACAGCATTTGTCTAATGATGTAGGGGAACGATACAGTCTCATCATCCCTGGAAAAATTAACTACAACCCAAGTGGAACTAGCATCAGTCCATTGAAACCTCTCCCAACATCCTTCTCTTAAGTCTCCTGAGAATTCAGATGACACTAAGTTAGCAGAGGAATGGCTGGGCTAAGTGTCACCTCCAAAGAGGCAGAAAAGGCCTTATTGATATAGTCAGAACTGTTGACAGGGTCTCTGTCTGAAGCTAATACCAAACATTTCAAAATTTCATCTGAAATCTCTACTTTTAGAAGTTCAGTTAGATATACATTTAAAAACAATCCTCATTTTCTTTCCCAACACTCCTGCAGTACTGACCACTTAAGAAAAAGTGGAAAATTAATAAAATAGTATTTAAAAGGATACATTTTAATGCGATGAGTCTGTGGTATCATACAGTTATTTGCAAATTGCTTGTTTTCTAATTTTACAATATTGCAAAAGATAGCCTATAAATTACCTCTAAAGTGTAGGATAGCTGTGCCTTTGAAGTGTCATCAGGATTTGCTGGCAATAATGAGCGGCACCTGGAAGATAATGACTTTAAGCTGCTTCACAAATACTCATTAATACTTAGTGCTCGCAATTTCTGTTATTATCATATTAAATGAAGAAGGGCAGGATTTAGAAGCTCCCTTGTTATGAAACAGCATCATTTA
Organism: Psophia crepitans; assembly: GCA_013399095.1. NCBI lineage: Eukaryota > Metazoa > Chordata > Aves > Gruiformes > Psophiidae > Psophia > Psophia crepitans. The sequence continues at coordinate 29,944 of VWZZ01005161.1, read as the reverse complement.
AAAATATGCCAATCAATGTGACTTCTTTTGATTCCCTATCCAGACTATGATTTGTAACTTCAATGCTTACCATGATTTGATTTTCATTCATGATTCCGAATTCTTTACTTTACTAAGTATTAATATGTTTGGGGAGATTATGACATGTCCATGCTACAGACTATAGACGGTAGCTTGATTTCCCTTTATGAGCCAGTATTTTTCTAACATGCCTGAAATGTCTATTGTCTTAAATTCTAGGGGAGAGTGGGAAAAACCTTCATTAAAACTTACCTGAATTTTCAGACTTCAATAACTATCTTTCCATGTTCTGAAAAACAAGGAGTCTCAAACTGATGTCCTAAAATCTCTACTCTTAGCCTCTCCAGATTGCTTGTTCTCACCTCTAAATGACCCCCTCTCTTATGCATGAAGCTCTACCTAATGACACAGAGTGCTTCGTTCACACATCTCTAAGTTGATGCTCTTACACAAGATTTGCATGCTGACAGTTGCGTGTTTGTGTATAACAATGATACAACACATTGAATATGAATTTTTAGTGGGTGTTTGTAAAGCCTCTTATCATCCCTAGGAGGATCTGGAATGTCTCTGAAGTGTCTCTGCCTCAATGACATTTCAAAGACAACAGTAAAAATAACAATGAAATCACCTTATAATTTATAAGTAATTGATGGTATTTGATCTGCAAATACAGATGTTAAACCCCCTACGTTTCTAAACCAGATACAGATCCTAGAATCATAGAATCATAGAGTCATAGAATGGTTTGGGTTGGAAGGGACCTCAAAGATCATCTAGTTCCATCCCCTGCCACAGGCAGGGACATCCCCCACTAGCCCAGGTTGCCCAAAGCCTCATCCTACCTGGCCTTGAACTCTGCCAGGGATGTGGCCTGAAATTCTTTCTATTACCTCTCTCCCTCTTTTTATCCACCTTGCACGTATTTTTGTAGTACTCACTTAAATGGCGCTACTCTTTAAAGACAGATAACTTTAACTGAACCTTACTTATCTACCCTAAAAATCAAACTTATTATCCTAAAACTTAAAATGGAATTAAATAGCAGATGCCCTAATGCTGGTGCTGGGTATTTAGATGTTTAAGAGATCTCATCATTCACCAGGTCAATGCCCACAAGTTGGTACTGTCACTGTATCACACCTGGTTTTGAAGGTGGGGAGTGGCAGTGCAAAGCAAGCAAAATTAAATCCCTCAATGTGAAGGTTGTTTTGTCACTATGCAGGACCTGAGGCACAAAGGGCGTTTCATATCTGTAAGCAGTTTGAGAAATGTATAAAAGCTGTCTCCTCTCTGAGGCTCTCTATCCACATCTCCTTGCGTACCCTCTTTGGTGAACACGGTAAGTCTGATTTGACTCAGCCTCTCTCCTTCTTAAGCTTTTTTTCTGTTGATGCTAAATTCTAAATGACTCTATGGAGTGGTAGGTTAGAGAACTGAGAGTGTCAGAAGGTGTTATCCTTAGAACAAAATGGGAAGTTTTACTATGCTAGCTTGAATAACCACTTCCCAGGCATTTTGGTGGTAGTATTTGCCCCATAAGGACAAATACTCCTATTTGAAAGTTGAGTGTTACTGGGGAAGCAATATGAAACAATAGAAATAGCTGGCTATATCTGACTCTTCTTTTCTTAACATACTAGAAATATATTACCAAACTTCAGTCTGGTTCAGCTGGTCTTAACAAATTAGAGCTATGTCAAGCATGGGATTCACCATACATGACACTACCTGTTTGCATCTGTGTATAACATCTAGGGAATCAGGACAGCAAACAGGGTCTAGGATGCGATTTATGTGACCAGATGTATGTATAGTTTGCAAACTCTGAGCTGGCACAATTTCCACTGACTTAAAGCAAGCACAGGTACCTAGAGTCAGGTGAAAATTTCTGCATCTCAAACCTCCTTACTGCGGTGCATTGCAGACTCAGAACCATCACAAGAAGGATGTCTTGCTACAGCGAGTCCTACAGACCCTGTGGGGTGATCTGCCCTCAGCCAATTGCCGAGAGCTACAATGAGCCGTGTGTGCAGCAATGCCCTGACTCCAGAGCAGTGATCCTCCCCCCGCCAACTGTGGTGACAATCCCAGGGCCCATCCTCAGCTCTTTTCCTCAGGAGAGTGTTGTGGGATCATCAGGACCAGCCTGGTTGGGGAGTTCCTGGGGCTATGGGGGCTCCTTGGTCTCTGGGAGCTCCTTGGGCTCTGGGAGCTCCTTTGGCCTGGGGGGCTATGGGGGCTTCCAGGGCTCCTTTGGCTCTGGGAGCTCCTTTGGCCTGGGGGGTTATGGGGGCTCCCGGGGCTTCCAGGGCTATAGGGGCTCCTTGGGCTATGGAGGCTCCCAAGGCTATGGGAGCTCCTTTGGCTTGGGGGGCTATGGAGGCTACGGAGGCTCACTTGGGTATGGCCGTTCCCTAGGTTGTGGAGATGGCATGGGCTATGGGGGCTCCCTGGGCTCTGGGGGCCAATATGGGTCCAGTGGCTTTGGCAGTTGCAGGAGGTCATACAGCTCTGGCTTCTCCTCCTGTGGCACGGGGTATTACCTCCCTGGTGCCCAGAGGTGGGGCAGGTCCCGCCGTGGGAGCTGCGGGTCTTTCTAAAGCCCCCAGGATGGTGCCCAGAAGCAGCAAGAGCCCCGAAGCAAGGACCATGGCATGAGGATATCAAGCAAGAGCCATGGGGACCAGCAGCATGCATCAGCTGCGCTGGCATGGGGAGAGGAGAAAGCTGTGTGTGCCCAGCAGCCCACTAGCCTATGCCACAGTGTGCCCTGGCTGCATGGCTGAGCCTCGGTATCCCCTGCGTCCCTCCATCACCTCGGCTTTCCCCTGGATGCTGAGCGGGGCAGTGGTACCAGAACGTGATACCTGCATCATGCGTATCCCTTTGTATTGCCTTGATTTTCTGTAATTGGGTGTTATGCTTCTCTTTCACATTAAAACCCCGTGGTGTTGCACAAGAGCCTCTCTGGTTTTCATTTGTTCTTCAGCCTCCTCCAGGAGCAAAACTCCCTCCTGTCCCGAGATAACTTATCAAACAATCTGCCCTGCTCAATCTGCCTTGAAAATGTGGAATGAAAGTTTAATTTGGGTCCTTAAGGCATCAACAGCATTGTGTTAATGAATGTTTGTTTAGCAATTTAGCAGTCATTATCTTCCTCAAGGTTCAGAACAGGCAGAGTAATTGTTATTGCTCTGAGGATTTCTGGTGACACCCCACAGGCCCCCAAATCACCACATAATTTAGCAAACAATTACCACATAATTGCAGCATTCCTAAACTAGAAAACCAACAAAGGAAGAATCATACATTATTTTTTCTTTAATTTGTTGATTTTTATATGTTCTTCCTGATATTTCCTCTCATTCTTTTTCAATTGCAAAATCTTCTTCATAATTTAAAAAGTGATTATTAAAATAATACCAGAGATTGCTGGGATTTTGTGAGCTGCAAGGAATTGCAATACCAAGATATGGCCTGTAGGACAGCTTTAGCTTTCCCACCTCTTTCTCCCCATTGATTGTTAGGCAGGAATCATTATTTCATATGGTACTTAAAGAAGTGTGACTAAGGGAAAATATACCCTATCAAAAAAAAGAGGTATTACTCATTGCTTACATTTATCTATGATGATCTCCTTAATTGGTATGGTATGGTTTAAACGAAGATCTGCCTGGTACCGACAGTTTATGCATAGACAAATTTCTCCCAGAGACAGCTCCAAAGAGGAAGAGAGAGAAAGAACATTGCAAGACACAAATTATGATGCATCATAAATTTAATGACTGAGAAGCAGAATTTTAACAAATGTACAGCATAAGAAAGCAGTAGGGTTGAATATGGGTAAAACTAATCACTCAATTCAAGGCAATGCTTTACAGCTGAACACCCAACTCCTACATGCAACAATAAAAGTTACATTTTTCACCTCATTGATAATAGAGAAGGGCATTAAATCAGAAATGCCAAGCTTCTGCAGTCAATATTAGCTTAGGGAAAAGCTGAGGGTGGTCAGCAAGCATATGACCATAGTGACGAACTCAGTCCTGCATCCGGATCATGCTTCTTATCTTCTGGTCGTCTCATTGTGGTTTTTCCCCCAAGGCATTATCATGGCCCACACCGGTTGTAACGACGGTAGGACCTCCCATAAAGGCCTCCCAGACCTGAGTATCCAAGGCTCCCAAGTCCCAAGGAGCTGCCAGAGGAGATGGGGACCCCTCCAGCACTGAGAGCATCCCCTACAGCTGCAGACGCTGAGGATCCCACTGTGGTATTCTGTGGGAAGGAGCTGAGGATCGGGCCAGGAAGGGTCACCACCACAGGAGAGGGCTGGATCACATACGTTGAGTCCTGGCACTGCCTGACACAGGGCTCGTTGCAACTATTTGCCAGTGGGGTTGGGCCACAGGTGGTGGGAGCACACAGGTCGTAGCAGGACATGTCTGTGGGATGGAACTAAGTCTGAAACACAGGGAAAGAAGTAAATACAAGAAAGTTGTAATTATATCCATGTAATTAAGCTGCTAAGATGATGAGGACTGCAAGAAACTAACTAGAGACTATGTGGAGAATGTAATAACATGTTGGTCTTAGGATGAAAGGAGATTTCAGTGCCTAAACTCCTCTACGCTACAGAAGACAGCTCAAAGGGTAGCTCTACTTGCTCCTAAGCAGCTCATTTCCCACAACACTCCTCCAGCATGTGTGCTGCCCTGCAATAAGTGGGAAGTGAGGGACAAGGCTTATGATCTCCTGTATGAGATGACTAGGAGAAACTTCACCCCACAAAAGGGAAGAAGAAAAAAATTCCTCAGCAGGTAGAAATGAAGAGCATAACCTGATAACGTCACACTCACCAGTGAAAGGGAGCTGTTATCCTCCCCGCAGATGGGTTTGTCTCTTAAATAGCAAAAGAACAAATATTCTAGCTAATTCTTATGTAATCATCCCCATTTCCCACCCCCTGCACTTTTTTCTTTTTTTTTCTTATCTCCTTGTCTTACAGTCAAAGCAGCTTTCTGCCTTTTTCTGAAGGGGATGGAAATGGGAGTTGACAGTGTCCAAAATAATTTGATAAGCAAATAGAGCAGACAGAAGCTTTACTATTGATATTTCAGTTACAGTTTACAGAGGTGCTGCAACGGAGATCTGGTGGCAAAGTATTCAGAGCATTTTGGGAGATGATTCAAATATTTCTGGTCCTGAAATGCTTACAAATGGAGAAGGATTATTTTCATGGTATCCTGGCGCAAGAAGGGATACATCTTCAATATTGCTCAGCACACTTTGGAACATCTGAGCCCATTTATCTACAGAAAAATTTCCAAGAAAGCCAAAATTTCTGTTCAGATTCTCCGCATTCACTTCTAGTTGCTGAGTAATTCACATGCAGAGGTTCTGAACATCTTGAAATGATCCAGTGACACAAAGGAAAACTGAGTCTGAAGTCTGTGCCCAGCAATTGTCACCCTTCAAAGAACAGCTACCCTCTTTTAGAGAAAGAGCTACTTGCAAGTCTCCCCACACACACACTGATACAGAGCATAAACCTTAGACTGATACAGACAAGACTGTGTAAAAATAAAATACGATGAAGGCAACAACTCAGGACATCGAAGGGTAGTAAGGAGATTCAGACTTACCCTTTTCACCAAGGAGAACGAAGCAGAAGTGGATGGCAGCAGCTTGCTCTGTGCTGGATTTTATACTGTGTTCTAGAGTGCCTGAGGACCTGAGACATACTTTGAGCATGTAGCTATTTACCAGTCAATTGCTAAAGACTGCTTGTATGCAAAATATTCCCATTTGATGATTTACTTTTTCCTCACTGTTTGTATTTTTTGCCTTGAGTTAATTTCCTCACCATAATGCATGCATTCCATTATAGAGGTTTCTTTTATCTTAAAATCTTAGGAGCCCAGTTAATTCCTGGTCAGATCAACTGATTCATCTGAGTTACTAAAGGAATTATTTTGCATGCTAAGGACAATATATGCAATGTATGTCATTTGACACAGATGAATACATGTATTAGGAAAGACACATATGAACTCCCTTGTGAAATCCCCCTTCCCTCTTCATGGAAAGTTTTTGACGCATCACACTCTGAAAAAGCCAGAAGTTACTTTTTATGACTCTTAATTTGGACTGTAGGCGTACTAAATTCCTCTCAAACTGCCAGACAAATTCAGAAAATAACATCATTACAGAAAGCAGTTTGCAGAACTGATTGTGCTTTACCAGTCTCAAGGACACTTACTGGGGAATAGGTTATTTGAGGGATCATAATGTTTTACTTTCTCGACTCAGGAGACAGGATGAAAGAGTATCAGCAGTCTGATCTATTCATTTAATATTAAACTACTACACTTCCATGAAGGAATTTGAGACACAGCTCTTCAATTTGGGAACTGAGCATCAAAGTCCTTACTCTAAGAAGTCTGCAGTTTTAGCTTTCTTCCTACATCAAACTCCAGGAAAACAATTCAGGTCAGACTGAGCATGCAGGTGAATTTTAGGCTTGTCAGAGACACCAGTGCTCAAAGTCTTGCACAAGGGTCATTAAAGTCACCAAAGAGTTTTACATTTGCCATTAAATTATTATTTTCCCCTACTGTGTCTTGCACTATTATACAAAATTATACTCCATGTTAATGGTAGCTACTTAGAGAAGTTTATAATATTCTTGCTCTTTTTTCCTCTTTTGAAAGCAAATGTTGTTGTCTTCAATTTGCATGGTCTTAAAGAACATTGCAATGTGCAACAATTTGATTTCTTTTTCAAAGACAATTTCTAGATTAAAAAGTAGTTGCATGCAATGCATAAGCAGACTTTATGGCAGGGATCGGTATTCCAATCTCTCCTCTCCTAATGTTTAAGTCACTTAGTTAGAGACATGCAAATTATCTCTGAACTGTGAGTATCTTCATGAAGATCTCCTGGGAAATAAATGCTGATTGTACACTTTTGAAGAACAAAAGTCTTCAAAAGTTCACAACACGTTTTCATCAATGGCTCAGACATGCAAATAGTGCATTATCAGAAAATATGAAGGTATGTGACACTAGATAAACATGATCAGAGTTCATAATTTGTGACCAGGATTACTAATGAACTTCACAAACTTCCTCACATTATATGGTGTCATAAACTGGAGTCTGTCCAGTCTTTACTTAAAATACGAATATGTATTTGCACAAAATCACATGTTAAAAACCCCATTCCAGCCATCAGTCACTAGATGTCCTTAGATACATGATGAACCCCATCAGTAACACTGCTGACTGAAGGTCTCCTGTCCCTTAGGTTTACCAGTTTTTCCCCAAAGCACACACACAGACACATTGCTGAGGTATTAAAATGTTAAAAACCATATTCCTTTATAGCAATAACTATCTATTAACCATAAGAGAAGCATGTGGTTTTGAAAACAAACTCATCAAAAGGTATAGTGATGATAAAAAGAATCCCCAAGTCCTCTTCTGAAGGTGATCATATGTCAGGTCAGCCTGGCTCGCTCAATCTCCACATGCCAGAAGCCGAAAGTTTTGGGACAGTGCTCATTGGAATATTACAAAGAGTAGTGATCCTACATCCCAGTCACTTATCAGGGATGAAATTGCACACTCGGGACTTAAATTAAAAGCTTTTGCTTTGATAGGTGGTGGTACTCCCATGGGCCAGTGTGACCAAAATGCTAAAGAGCAGAGAAAATTCCTAACCAAATTGAATTTTGACTCATCCACATTTTGGGAAGGTGGAGTCAGTATAGTGGAGCCAGGCATATTTAATTGATGCAAACGAAAAAGATGAAAGAGACACCACAGATCATGGTTTTCATCCAGCTCCAGGATAAATCCAGGCAATAAACATAAACAGTAAACAAAACAATTTCACTAGTGGGAACCCTGCCATATGGAACTAAAAAAAAACCAACAAAAACAAACAAACAAACAAAAAAACCAAACACCAAAAACACAGGAACAAGTTAGTAAATGTATAAGAATGTCTCAGATCCTCCAGGCAGCCTGATGAAGCTGTAAAAGCTCTTGCTCTCTTCAGAGCCTTCCTGCCTCTTCCCTTAGCCCTGTATGCGCAGCAGATGCTACAGTTCTGGCTTCGGCTTTACAAAAATTGGTATTGAAATGCATTTTCACTGACAGAAGTAGCAAATACTGGAAAAAGTATCCTGCAAAAATAGCTCATGTTATTCTTTTTTCTGTGGGTCCAATTTGTTCCAGCTCTTCACTGATAGATATTAACAGATGCAAATTTATAGATCAAGAAAGAGAAGATACAGACGGTTCTTTTGTTCAGAGCATGAGTACTCTACCATGCACTGGTTTTTATGCTGCTGTTTTATTGTCTAGTACTATGTGTTCTTGCACACATGCTGCCTGAATACACAGAACCCGTCTAACATGGTATGATCGCAGCCGGCAGTGTGCGCTGGCAGCCTAGAAAGCTAAAGCTAACTGTGTCCTGGGCTGCATCAGAAATAGTGTGGCCAGCAGGGTGAGGGAAGTGATTCTCCCCCTCTACCCCGCTCTTGTGAGACCCCACCTGGAGTACTGCATCCAGCTCCGGGGTCCTCAGTACAGGAAAGACATGGAGCTGCTGGTGCAAGTCCAGAAGAGGCCACAAAGTTGATCAGAGGGCTGGGGTACCTCTGCCATGAGGGCAGGCTGAGGGAGCTGGGCTTGTTCAGCCTGGGTAAGAGAAGGCTGCGGGGAGACCTAATCACAGCCTTTCAATACCTGAAGGGGACCTACAGGAAAGCTGGCGAGGGGCTGTTTATTAGGGAGTGCAGTGATAAGACNGGGGTTGGAACTAGATGATCCTTGTGGTCCCTTCCAACCCAAACCATTCTATGATTCTATGACATTTCCAAAGCAAACACAGTAACAACTGGAGAGGCAGCACCTGAGCTTGTCTCACCTAGAAAATTTTCTCTGTAACATGATAATCTAACTCATATTCTGCAGCAGTGAATGAAACACTGATTAACTACAAAACCAAACAGAGAAACCTTTTACTTTGGGACTGGGCTGTACTTTTTGTTATGGTAAGTTTTCACCCAAAGGAGACAGTTTGGGACAGGAATGAGGGGGGGAAATTATGCTTGAAGATTGTTTTTCTTTTTGTTCTGAAGAAGTGAACTGCATACCAGACCTTTCTGCTATGATTTCTGAATGCTTGAAGGAAAGAGCCCAACTTTGGAAAGGGGTTACCTCTGCAGAGAGTTTTGGCGCAGTTGGTTAGAAGAAAGCTTAACAGAGAACTGCAGAAGGGGATTGTAAGAGTAGGAAAATGTATTTTGTCATGAGAAATGTCATTATCTGTTCACCTGAATATGTTAAAACCACCTTCAGTTTAGTGCCTCAACCATAACTCTTTCCAGGCATGTTGATACTGTGAAATTGTACCTTCTCTGCTGTGTTAGATATGCAGGTTGACCTCCATAAGAGAAAGTTATTTTGTGCCAACTACAAATGAATGATGACCTCTTTGGAATGCATCCCCTTTGATCAAGCAATAGTTTCAGTTGAGATAGCAAAAAAATATATTATGCATTTAATTCAGGCCAACAGTATTAAAATATCAAACAACTAGCTTTCCATTTTCTTCTGTTGTGCATTACTAAAAGCTGCTCCTTAAAATTATTCATTCTTTCATTGAACTGATGTACCTCCTTTAATTTAGCTCCACTAATTACTATAGTCAATATAACTTTGTCAACATATTTCCCTGAATTTAATTACAGTTTAGCATCAGTCTAATCAGACACAGACCAAGATTCCAAGCAAGAAATTTCACAGATACCAGGCTGTGAGACATATGGGCTGACAGGACACTGAATCATCCAGAGCCTTCAGGTAGAATTTCTCAAACTTTCTTCCCTTAAGAACCAAAACTCCCAGTCTCTAAAGTCTACCTTTATTACAACACAGATGACCAAGCTAGAACAAAGTAATGCCTGATAAAGTTCACATCTAATAGACATGAGAGGTACGAGTCAGTGTACAGAGAGAAGCTGAGAAAAGGTTAGAACTTAAAATCTTTTAGTCTCTTTCTCCCAGATGAGCAAATTTTAAAGCCCAATTCCCCTGAAAAAAACACCATAAAGCCTTCTCCTCCTCCCCTCTGAGACTTACCAGGGCTTGATCTCAGCTGCACGCATTAGAAAGGTCTGGGCTGCACCAGCTTACTTCCTCCCTCCCACCACTTCTCCTCCGAGCAAGCTCAGCTGTGCTCAGGAAGAATATAATTTCTCCCTTCTTTTAAAGGGGTCTTCCTAAGTATCACAGACAGGTTAAAGAACACCACAATCTTGTTCCACGTTGCCCAGGTAATAGCACATATATCCTATTTGTGCAGCAAATGAAGAATAGATGAGTGTAGGTAGCACTTCAGAAAAAGGTTTATCTGTAAAATTTCTATATTTCTCATGCCTCTGTAGATTTTCCTACTGCATCTCTCTGTCCTCTTTTCTTGTCTATTACATCTACAGAAGAATAAGGAGAACCAGTATTCCCCTCAGTGAGCTTTTCCCTGAAATTAAGCTACTCCACTTCTCTTTGAAGGGGAGCTAATCCCTCTTCTCAAATCAGCCTGTTGCCCCATTTTTATCCCTCTTCAAACACATCCAGCTCAAAACAAATATTTTCTCATAAAAGAGCAATCTTAAAACAGTTAAGGAGCCTTTTTCCATCACCATGGTATGGTAGAAAGAGGGTCTTTAATGTGTAAACAGAAGTAGATCCCTTACTTTCAAATTCCCTGCTTTGGCAACAACAGGAGAGACACCCATTGCAGCTGAATGTTATCTCCTTCTAGCCTTTGATAAATTGTCTCAGGCTTGATTTACCATGTATACACAAAAGAAAATCTTTTTCCACAACTAAAATCTGACTCGTTCTCCTTCGGCAATTGGCATAAAGTTATTTACGCAGACTTTTATGGAACTGATGACTTCCACAGGGACCTGTTTCACTACAGACAAGCTGGAAAAGGGTCTGGGAGAAGAAAAAGTACAGGCAGACTCAGAGTATGATGCAGCACAAATTTAATGAGGCTGAGGAATGGAAGGCAACAATGTAAAGTGTAAGGAATACATTTCCATTGTCCACTAAGGACAGTACCCACTCATCCCTCTCACACTGACACACTCAGCAAAATGAGATCTTCCTTCTTCATTGTTTAAGTGGACTGTACTAATTCAGTCATGCAGAACAATTTCTAATAATTACAAATTTTACTGAGTCATTGTCATGTACAAAAAAAAAAGCGTAAGAGAACAAGGCATTTGATCAGAAATATAAAGTAAAGCATAACAAAAGTAAGACAAGCAAAGGCCTGATTTTAGGAGATGCCAGGCTCCCACAGCTTCATTAACTTCAGGTGGGGTTGTGGATATCTAACATCACATCTCAAAACCATGGCCATAAGCTCAGTCCTGCATCGGGTCGTGCTTCAGCATTCCTGGTCATTCCTTCCTGCTTGCTCCTCATGCTTTAGCACGGCCCATAGAAGCCACTGCGGTAGGTGTTGTAGCGACGGTAGGGCCGGCTGTACCCACTGCCCAGGCCTGGATAGCCAAAGCTCCCAAATCCCAAGGAGCTGCCAGAGGAGATGGGGACCCCTCCAGCACTGAGAGCACTCCCAACGGCTGCAGATGCTGAGGATCCCACAGCGGTGTTCTGGGGGAAGGAGCTGAGGATGGGTCCGGGCAGGGTCACCACCACGGGAGAGGGCTGGATCACCACTGTTGAGTCCTGGCACTGCCTGACACAGGGCTCGTTGCAGCTGTTTGCCAGTGGGGTTGGGCCACAAGGGGTGGGAGGACACAGGTCATAGCAGGACATGTCTGTGGGATGGAGGCAAATCTGAAACACAAAAAAAAAAAAAAAAAAAAGGGAGACAAAAAACAAAAAAAAAAATAAAAAAAAAAAAAAGGGAGACAGAAAAGCAATAGAAGAATTGAAATAACACTGAGTTTGTACAGCTGAAATTCCCTAACAAGGCAAGTATATAACAAACTAACCAGAGATTTCACAGGGAGCAAGATGATATTTTTCACCAGATCCAGAGGAAATACTTTGAAAACAGAATTGAGCTTCCATTTTCTTTAAGGAGTCTGCTAGGGAAGGTAGCACTGGTGCATCTCAGTCGGGAACTCACCCTGAAGCCTCCGTGGCTACCTCACCCAGGAACCACGGTACACGCTGGTGCTGAAAACCTCTTCGTTCACATTGCAGAGTGCCCTAACCACATGGACATAACGCTACCCTGGCAAAAGACACTTTCAAGACTTTCCCTTGCAATTGTGGCTTCACACAGGAAAAGTATTAGAGCTCTGCGTGTCCTCGAGAAATGGAGGTAGCTTTCAGATGAAGGTGCTCTGCTGGAACAGGTAAGACTCAGCTCGTTATTCCTGATCCAAGGCTTGCCTCTTTGCTAAACAGTCAATAATGACAAACATCCTACCTAATGTTAATGCAGTAAATACCCCTTAACGCTTCATTCATACTGCTTCCTCTCATGCACGTTCCATCTTGGAGGTCCCTTCTCCCAGTTTTAGGAAGTGAAAAATAAAAGCTTAAGCACTTAAAATTTGTTCATTAAGAAATGGAAGGACAGGCAGCTGAATTCAGAAATGCTTTTAGTTTTGTGTATTGCTATTAATGTTAAAATCATCAGCCAGTTTCAGAAGCTGCAGTGCAACTCTGTCCACAGTTGTTTGGAGGATGGAGAAGCAACTGGTTAAAGTAACTCCTTGCCTGCAGAACAACTACAAATTGAGTTTCAAAGGCAGGCATGGACTGATGATTGCTTTCTGTGTGGAGAGCTGGTGAACCAGGACTGCCAATATCAACCAGCATCCCCATGTTCTTCTGATCTTCTGACCTTAGCTGAATTTTCCACAGACCAGCACACTACTCTGAACAGACCCAAGAATTTCTACACATATTTTATGCTGAATTCACTACAGATATTGTATGTTCAGCTGCAGCAGTTGAAAACTTGTTTGGATCCCAAAATGGAATAAAATGGACCTAACCGGCTAATTTGTGGCTAACTGCCCCATTCAATGATTTCTATAACTGACCACTAAAAGAAAACTTCCTCTGTGATATGAAAACCCCTTTCAACCTCAGAGAAAAAAGGTGAACGTACTGCAACATTAGTGAGGAAAAGCTACAGAATCTTCAAGGCAACAGTTCAACATACAAAGAGAGAATAAATGGGTTCAGACCTACCTTATTCACCAAGGCAAAGAAGGCAAGAGAAATGGATGGAAGAGCCTTGAGTTGCTCAGGTTTTTATACTGAGTCCCAAGTTGCCCAACAACTTGGGACAGTCTTTGTGCATTAAGTTATTTATGAGCCACTACTGATTACATGGGGTTTTTTTGCTTCAGTATTTGTGTTTATTACCGCTTTGCTTCCTTATCTTGTGGCATGTATATCTGACCACAAGTTTCTTTCATCTTAAAATATTCTGGGCCAAGGTAATTTCTGGGAACACTAGAATGATTAATTCAGAAGAATTTATTCTGCCTTCAAAACCCTTTTGGATCTGCCTGGTGTCATTAAAGGAGATTAAGCATAATTTACATAATACAGTCCCTTGTACCCTCCTCTGGAAGGTAATTACTGCTGGAAATCACAAAGAACCTCAGCTTTTGGAATTCAGCCCATGAGCACTTGTAGTTTAGGACTTCAAGCTGCTTTTGGGGAAAAAGAGAAGACAGAATGGTTTGTTGTTGGTTGGTTGGTTTTTTTTATTTCCAGAAAAATGGCCAGGAATACACCCACAATTTTCACCCAACTCCAACCCCAAAACGAGATAAGAAGCACAAATACTGTTGAAATTGAAGGGCACTGAAGAACCTTGTTAGAATCGTGAGGAACTGAAAAGTGTTATGGCTGTGTACAAAGGCTGAGACATAACTAGGAAAACATTTAAGATACTGCTTCTTTGGCATAGAAGAAGAAACAAAAAGGAGTTTTAGAAATGCAGTCTAAGGAGATAATATCAAACTATAACACTTCTGTGGAGAGTCTGAGGCACAAATCTTATTAATACAGGATTGTTCCTGGCTGCTTCTGATTCTGGGCCTGATGTCTTAGGAGTTCTTTATCTAAAGAATCCACAAATCTATTTTTATTCTTATCTCAGACCTCAAAACATCAGCAACAACTTCCACATGCATAAATATGTTGCATTGCTTGGTGACATTCATTCTCAAGGAAGGGTTCTGCAAAAGATAAAGCTTTGCAAAACTCAGCTGTGGAGGCAGAAGTTGTCACATACCAGAATTCTTCCTTTCCTTTTGCAGCGTTCATTTCTCCATCTGTCCCTGCAGTGTCTGGTACAGATGTGTATAGACCAATGGCAGCCAGTTGGAGAAGTGTCAAAAGAATATAAGATGTTAATAACTTCTTCACTTGCCACCAATTTTTCTGTCAGTTTACAGCAGTCTTTGCATTGCCCAACAAAATTGAGCCTCTTGTATGGTGGGAGAGGGTGGGGGGGGCTTGCAGAATAAACAGTAAAGGAGTAAAATACATAAACAATCCTAGACACAGAGATTAATACTGAGCTTTTTGCTCTCCTAGCACTTTAACTACTGAGACATGTAAATCATCTCTAAATTAGGAGTGCCTTTGTGAAGATCCCCTGGGAACAGAAACTTGTTTGGCTTGGTCATAGGTTCCTGGGAACTTCAAAGTTTATCAGAAGCTTTTATTAAAGTGCTAGGCATGCAAAGTGTCATGTTATGTGCAAATTTAAGATATGTGACCCATATTTGAATTCTCATATCACTTCTGTAATAATATGTTATTAAGATTTGGGAGTGCAGGTCAGTCACTGGGTTCTAAAATTTATGTCATTGTTCCCAGCTGCAGGAATTACAGCTATTTTATTTGTAATTAAAAAGTAGCTCAAGATTCGGTTTAAGTCATCTCATATTTCAAGATCCTTAAATAAATTGCCCTAATCTTTTTTAGCTTCACCAACATTGTCCATTCGCCAGTACCTTTCCATATTCCATGAGACTAGCAGGTTTTTTCAAAAGTATTTTCCCCTATAGCAGCTGGTATATAGCAACTATATAACAGTATTCATAGATTATTTTTTTTTTAAATTCTTCGTTCATTCAAGCTTGGAAAACACAAAATACTTTTAAAATCAGACTATAATTTAAAAAAAAACAAAAACATAGAAATATTTTCAGAGGTGTCTATAGCCTTCCTTGAAAATAATTACAATAATTATTGTTCTAACTCCAGCCACTCTCTTGTACAGTCAGAATGACTTAGTGGCCTGATCTTTGGGATGAATTAAAGTTAAGTGAATCAGAAGTTCACAGCTTTCTTTTTTTTTTTCTCCATAATCAAGGGTGGACCCATATATTCAGAGTATAATTATGACTTTTTGCATAATGAGAGAACATCCTCCCAAGACACCTGTGATTGACTAAATGTCTGGGAAAAAAAAAATAAAAATTCTTAATCAAAATGGAACTGGAAGCTTACTCACTGTAATCCCCACATAATGGCTCCAGACACAAAAGTGACCATAAAAATTTATGCACAGAGAAACAGGCATGCAAAAAACGGAAGCTTCCCTGGCAAGAAGCATGCCATCTGCATTAAATTTTGAATTATTATTAATTAACTCATTACAAGAAAATTGATGCCTCAGAGGCATTGAGCCGATCTGTAAAAGTTCCTGCAGCTCAGAGCCCACCTATACCATTCCCTTCTCTCACCATTCCCAACAGCTCTGATAGTTCTTGTATTTATCTCAGACCTCATTCTTTGCTAATTGTACTAATATAGATGCTTATTAACAGCAGCTTATTAAGAGAATTAGTAACAGCCTGTGTATCCTACACAGCTGTTTGTAGCTCACACAATAACCTAGGGCACCTGGTTTCAGGCCACTAAGAGTGAATGCTGCTAATGCCCTCACAGTATTAGCAATTTCTGGTTTACTGCTTAAAACAGAAGATGCAGCTATAGCTTCAGGTTGTTTAGGTCAGTCAGGCTGGATGCCTTTGCATGGAATTGCTGTTTCTATTGCAACCCACCTCTGGTTATTTGCTGGAATTTGCTCTTTGGCCCAGGCAGCTGAGTGGTACGTGGGGTATGTGTGATCTGAGTTGTCTTTTGGAGTAGGCAGAGCCTGTGATTTGAGCTTTGCAGCTTCAGCTTCTGCTGCTCAAATCACTCCCCTGAAGGAAAAGTTGTTCAAATATAGGTAGATACCTAGCCCTCAAAGTTTATACCTTAACATAGCTATTTTCATAGTTAATGTTATTCAAATACTGTTATGAAGCACTTTAGTCATTTTAAAGTTTGAGGTTTGGTTTTGCATCTTACTGTGGTCTAATAAGCTTAAACAATTTATGTCACAATTTCCCTTTTTGTCAAAAAGTAAATGTTACTAACTACTGCATGCAGCTCTGTGGAGTATTTGTGCGAAGAACCGGGTGTAGCATGTAGGTCATTATGCTGGAACTCAATAGGGAACAGGAGAAGAAAACAACAACAAAAATTAATTTACGCTGGAGGGAAGAAATTACCTACTCACCAGAAACTTTGCAAAACTCCACACCCACAATGGGTGGGCTTTAGTTAGTTTTCAAAAATGTTTGAATAATTTTTCAGATGCAGATTTTAATTATAGTTCAGATTGTAAGACTGCAATTAGTATTTCTCTGCCCATGGCCCTACGCGTCAGATCCACCTTCCTTGCAGAATGATGTCTTGGTGCCACCAAGCCTGATGAATATGTACTTGTAATTCATTACCTCAGAGCAAGGGATTGCCTATAATCACTGGCACAAACCCTTTTCACAAAGCCGCTTTTCTTTCTGACAAAGGGTTACATGAGAGATCACTCACCTGCGTTTCGCTGCAATTGCATGCCAGGTCCCTGATTTTATGTTTACTCTCATTAATCATTTAGGAAGGACAAGATCACAGTCTACTTGTTTGGAGCTGGAGACCCAGGACTAACACACATTCATTTCAAACCTTCCCATCCCAGTAAGAAGAGAAGGCTTTTCATACTCAGAATAAACTTTGAAATTACAGACTTTTGCATGGGATGAAAATTCCACCTGTCATTTACCTCCACAGATGCCTGAAACCAGTGAGCATACACGAGTACGTCTGCCAAACCCAATTCTTTCAGCACCAGCCCATGAAGATCCACACAGGAGCTCGGTTTACAACAGGAGTTACAAATCTGCGTTGAAGTGGCCTTAGATAGGCTGGCATTGATTGCAAAAAATACCCAACACATTTTGCAGGGGGAGCAAGTCTCCTTCCTTTTAGAGCATTCCCCCCAAACTCCCTGTGGTCTTTTTACTTTGGGGTCTCACTTTGCTCAGACCATGGCCGTCAGAAACGTGTTCTGATGAACCAGAAGAATTAGATAACAAGCAGTTTAAATGCATGGTCTTACCCCCCCCCCAGTGAAAGGGAAGGAAATGTAGCAAACCCATGGTACATGTAGCCAAAGTATCTACTCTGTATCTGCTTTGCTACAGTGTATAGAGTTTGTTTCCACAACAAGCCTCTACTTTGTTGCACAGCATATACCTTGTATATATACATTGTTCACAAAGTTTCCTGGTGGTAAAATGATTTCTTGGCATAGAGGTCATCGGCCAAATCCTTGTTTCTAGTCAAGGTGAAAAAGTAGCTTTCAATTAATAAAAGAGAGGAACAGTAAGGTATTTTACAAGTGAGCTGCTGAAAGTTTTTCAAACAAACACCAGGAGACTCGGATTGTGATGCAGCATAACTTTAATGAGAGCAAAAAGCGGAATAAAAAAGTACAAAGTATGAGTATATATTTCTAGGATTCAGTAAGACAACACGTAATATGTCTTTACATCCTGGGTTTCATTTCTCAGTGCTGTGAACTGGGATGATAAGGTCCCATAAACAACAATAGAAAAAAAAAAGATGTTTCATTAGAAGTACGAAGTATTCAAAGAATGAGACAGGCAACGACCTTGTTTTAGGAGATGCCAAGCTCCCACAGCTCCATTAACTTCAAGTGGGGTTGTGGGTATCTAACATCACATCTCAAAACCATGGCCGTGAGCTCAGTCCTGCATCGGATTGTGCTTCAGCATTCCTGGTCATTCCTTCCTGCTTGCTCCTCACACTTTAGCACGGCTCAGTGAAGCTACTGCGGTAGGTGTTGTAGCGACGGTAGGGCCGGCTGTACCCACTGCCCAGGCCTGGATAGTTTCCAAATCCTGAGGAGTTCCCAGAGGAGATGGGTACTCCCTCAGAGCTGAGGGTGCTGCCCACAGCAGCAGAGGTGGTGGATCCCACAGCGGTGTTCTGGGGGAAGGAGCTGAGGATGGGTCCGGGCAGGGTCACCACCACAGGGGGGGGTTGAATCACATACGTCGACTCCTGGCACTGCCTGGCACAGGGCTCATTGCAGCTGTTTGCCAGTGGGGTTGGGCCACAGGGGGTGGGAGTGCACTGGTCGTAGGAAGACATGTCCGTGGGACAGAGGGAAGTCTGAAACACAGGGAAGAAAGTACATGTCATATAAAATCTGCATTAATTTTATAAAAGCCATGTAAGAGGACAACATATGTGAACGTGCCTCTAGAGAAGGTCTTCAGAGAGATAACCACTTAGATCAAAATCCACAGCAGGTATGCTGAAAACAGCATAGAGGTTTCTCTTATTTTTATAAGACTGCTGGAGGATGTCTGTGCTCTGCAGCTGGCCTCTGAGCACCAGTCACAGTAAAGTTTGCCCTAACCCTCACCAGCAAAGGTATTTCCCATTCTTTAGTCGTTTCCCTTTGCACTGTCTCTCTGGAGAAGGTGCAATGGTGGCTGTACCAAGAGATGGAGAACAGCAGCTGGAGCTGTCATCAGGCATGGAAATGGTCTGAACACCAACACATAATTAGGTTTAGTGCCTTAATGCTAGAACTCAGGCTCTGATAGCCCAGTCAGCAGCATTGGCAGGGTATAGAAAAGTGTTTAGAGAAGCACACTTTGCTCCCAAATGTCATATGACCAGAACAGGCCAATTTGGAGCATGATTACTCTCCTGATCAAGGTTTTCTACCTGGATTTTAATTCAATACATTTGAGGGATCTACTGGGATCCCTGCTCTCCTCCTGTGGAAAACAGGATTTAGAGATAGATCCTGGAACTCAGCACAATGGTGGTTGGGTTTTGTTTTGTTCTGTGTTTTTTCTAGTCCCAGTTTCTTAAGATGAGACTGTATTTCCAACCAGGTTTGTCAGCTAGCTACTCCCTTAGCACTGGTCTCTGAAATGGAGCATGAAGCTGCTTGTTTTCAGAGACGATATTGCCAGTGTCCTCTAAGTCCTGCCTCATTACACCCAGCTTCAAAAGTAAATAAAGCCTTTCTTTTTCATAGAAGTAAGCCTTTCTAATTTTCCTTCCCAAAAGGAAAAAAGCCAGCAATATTTATAAAGAACTAAGAACAACAAACAAACAAACAAAAAAGCAGTCATCAAAGTAAGGGTTTAGCATTTAAAAAGACACTGGGTAGATTCAGACTTACCTGTTCACCTGGGCAAAAAAGGCAGGAGAAGTGGATGGAAGAATCTTGTGTTGTATAGGCTTTTATACCATGTTCCAGACTGCCTGCAGACCAGAGGCATACATTATGCATGAAATTATTTAATGATCCGTACTTTTGCATGCAAAATCCACCAAACTGATCAACCCTATTTTTTTTTCCTTTCAGAATATCTTTTAGTATTGCTGTATTTTTTCCCCTCCCCTCATTACATTCACATTCCAGTACAGACACAGCTTTCATCTTCACCAATGTACCCCCACTTAATTGCTTGGAAGACTGTGGTGACTCGTTTGAATTACAGCAGTAATTATGTTGCCTCCTAAGGCCAACGTACATTTTGTGCTTCATTTTAGTCATCAAGACACTGCTTAAGGGGAGCGTATGTGATGCACAGTCCTCATTCAAGACTTCACTCCTTTAGGTGAATAATCATTTAGCTCTGAGGTGGGGGCCCGAGCTCAATTCACAAGCATTTCCATTTCAAGGACTCAGCTTTACCACAAGACAAGATCTGCAATAGATATTCCCAAATTTTGCACTTCTGCACTCTTTCAATCCCACGCAGACATACAGCTGAGAAGAGAGCCAAATTTCCATGATTGTTGCAAAGGTTAAAGAAAATTAAGACTGGTGTGAATTGCTGCCCAGAGACAATAAGGCATAGAATCATGGAATATCCCGAGTTGGAAGGGACCCAAAAGGATCATCAAGTCCAACTCCTGGCTCCACATAGGACCAGCTCAATCAGAGCAGATGACTGAGAGCACTGAAACACACTGTTCTAGAAGTGCTTGGGCTAACCCACAGTTTTCCCAGCTAATACAAACACACAGAAGACTGCGTTTCTTTCCCCAGTCATAAATTTCAACTTCATTTTCCATGCCAAAGTCAAACAATCACACTTTTAATGAAAGACTTAGATTACTTGATGTTGTTATTTTATGACACTGCCTCTAATTCTCAGTATGATTTCTGTGCAGCCTCTCATCTGAGGAATCACCCTTTTTCCTGCCTGAAATCTCAGTAAGTGGCTGGGATGTGCAGCAATTTTCACATTAAATAAAGTAGGAATGTACGTCTTAAAGATTGCTTTAAAGTATTGGTTCTTAGAGGCAATGTTCTGCTTGAGTCAAACTACGGCGTCAATAGAAGTTACGCCTAGCAGTTCTCCATTACATTTATCATTACGTGATTTGTTTCACCTCTGCAGCCTGCAGTGGCCTGTCCTGGCTGTACACCAACCTGCTGGAAATACTTGCACAGATGGAAAGTATGCAAAAATCAGGGATCAGGTCTCCCCCCTTAGCATCACTGTCCCTCAGTAAAAGACATGAATTAACTCTAAATGAAGAGTGTCTTTATACATAGGTTGGTCTTGGTCTTCAGAAGAACAAAGGATTTCAAAGTTCAGAAAACCTTTTCACTAATGGCTCAAATATGCAAAGTTTCATGGTGCCTAATGTTCAAGGTACGTGACAAGATCTCAGCATCACCTGGCTAATAACCCAATTTCAAAGTGTGTGAGTCAAGATCACTCAAAGGACTTCTCAAACTAATTCAAGGTAAACACCTTCAGAAGCTTTAATTATTTCATTACAATTTTTCATAATTGATTTTTAAAAATATAGCCAAATCCCTATCTTCTATAAAATCCTACAACTCTGCCTGTTTTGTGGATTCTCCAAAAGAAAATTCTCCTCTCCTTTTCTATAAAATTAGGAGAGAGTATTTTTCTTCCCTTTCCTCAAAATCTCTACCATCCAACATACTATCTGTAGTCTTTTTATGTATTTAAAACAAAAATATTTCCTTATAGTAAGTGAAAGCTATCACTCACCTGGAAAATTCACTTCTCTTTCATCTGTAAAGTGAGATAGCCAAGGAATGCTCATTTTTCTTCATTCTTCCCTCTTGGGACATAAACGGTTTTTCTTGGGGGTATATAATATTTTAGAAACAGACTTATTAACAGCCTTGAAATGTTTTCATTGATATTCGGCCAGTTTAGTCTAATTAGGACCTAAAGTTCAACCCATAATGTTGAGAGGCTTTGGATCTTGCTTTCTGGGATTGTTAAGGTTGGTGAACCAGGACATAGCAGCTCTCACTTTTGGATCAGTAATGGAGTTTCACATTCCACACACTCAATTAAAACCCTGTGTGTAACAACAGAGTGCTCCCATGACAGGCTGGTGAACAACCAAATTGTCAAAGAGCTGACAAATTACTTACATTAATTGAAATTTGTATCATTTTTATGTTGACTTCAGAGGCCTGAGTGTAATAGTCCAAGGCATTCAAATGATCCACAGGTCTTTGACATGAAAGAAGCTTTGAGGAAGGCTTTTCATCTGATGCCAGGGTGAGACTAGACTGGTACATAAACCACAAGCAATTTAACTATTGGGGTCAATTAAACCAGCTGCAACAGAATTTATATAACTTGAATAATTTGGATGCCTCAAACCTTCCCAACATGGTAATCTCTTCAGTTTTTCCCCCAAATCTATTGTTTTATTAGCTTCAGTGGCTGTCGCAATAAGTTTAAATCTCAGGTCCTTACTTTTAGCAAAAACAATTTACTTCTGAGCATTTCTAAAGGTTTCAATGCCTACAAGTGTCCTATACTTATTTAATGTTAGCATGCTTCATGCCTCGACATGAGCTTTTTGGTGGAATTCTGTAAGGCTGTCGCCAAGACAGTAAAGACAAACAGGCTTTTGTAAGGAGCTCTAAAATACACAGTACTTATGCAGTAAATAACAAGTAAATAGGAAAAAAAAGAAAGGAAGGGGGAAAAAAACTTCACAAAACAAACAAACTCCCACAGCACTAGCTTAGCTCTCTGTCACTAAAAGCTATGTGTATACTTCCTCTGAGACTTCTGCTGCTGTTCATGTTTTGCTTCACAAATCCAAGCATTCGAGCAGTGATTTGATGGTAAAAGACTGTAAATCTTTCTTTTCACCCTGCAGCTCCAGGTCAGAGTTATTGAGAGTGTGAATCGCAACAGGATTCCTGCAAACAAATACCATTACAGGCCAGATTAGATACACTGCCATTCTGTTAGATCGTAAAACACTTCCATCTTCTTGGCAGAGATGCAGAAAGTCTTGTATTATGATGAGCCAGGAATCAGTATGCATTTCAGCTGCAAAATTAAGTATTTTCTTGATCTTGAGCTCTAAACGTAAGTTCTTCTCCTCTTATGAGTGGCCCCAGTAGCATTTCTATGCCACCTCTGCCTGGTAGCGATGAATTTCACTCAGACAAAGTTTCAAAGGAAGGTAAGAGAGGAAGGAAAAAAATAACAGAAGACTGGAGATACGATAAAAGCATAACTTTAATAATACCAAAGAGTGGATTAAAATACTGCAAAGCAACAGGTTTCAATCTGGGAAGAATGGCACATGTCACAGTGATGTATTCCACAGAGCGTTTCTTTCAGTGCAGCATTGCACCTTGACAATCAAGTCCCATCTATTGTCTAAATTACAAGTTTTACACCAGGCAATATCAAATACAGTGATGCGCAGCAGAGGTACATAGCTGATTAGAAACATAAAGTAGTGTAACAAGAGTAGGGCCCTCATTTTAGGGAATGACTAACTCCCACAGCTCCATTAACTTCAGGTGGGGTTGTGGGTATCTAACATCCCATCTCAAAACCATGGCCATGAGCTCAGTCCTGCATCGGGTTGTGCTTCAACATTCCTGGTCATTCCTTCCTGCTTACTCCTCACGCTTTAGAAGCCACTGCGGTAGGTGTTGTAGCGACGGTAGGGCCGGCTGTACCCACTGCCCAGGCCTGGATAGCCAAAGCTCCCAAATCCCAAGGAGCTGCCGGAGGAGATGGGCACTCCCTCAGCACAGAGAGCACTCCCAACAGCTGCAGATGCTGAGGATCCCACAGCGGTGTTCTGTGGGAAGGAGCTGAGGATGGGTCCGGGCAGGGTCACCACCACGGGAGAGGGCTGGATCACCACTGTTGAGTCCTGGCACTGCCTGACACAGGGCTCGTTGCAGCTGTTTGCCAGTGGGGTTGGGCCACAGGAGGTGGAAGGACACCGCTCGTAGCAGGACATGTCTGTGGGATGGAGTTAAATCTGAAATACAGGACCAGAAAATAATACAGTGTAGGAGTTGTTTTACACTTACATTTCCTCAGCTCAGGTATCAGGACAACAGGAGCTTTCCTGGGATCCTTTTAGGAATTGAGTGAGGAGTGACTTGAGAAGGAAACTGAATTCTTAAAGTATGCTACAAGAAGGTAAAGGCTGAAATAATCCTCACTCCCTTGTTGGTGATCCAGTGGAATAACTGGTAGCAGAACAAAAGGACACATACAGGTATCATTAATTTTAGTATTTTAATTAACTGTATGTCAGTAAAGAGACTACTGAGATCCACCCCCAGGTATTCAGAGCATTGTAGAAGTAGCAATTATTAGTAACACCTGGCCACAAATGTACTTATGGATAGAATTCAATAGACATTTGGAAAATCAAATGAATCATTTTCCAGGTTCCAACTTTGTCTACAAAGAGGTACAGATTTCAATATAGTTAAGCATACTTGAAGCTGAGGTCACTGGAAATCTTTCCCATACAACTTGTCCACAGATATGCCATTCTATGATTCTCTACGCCATCTATGATCAACCTGCATACTCCTTCTGTCTGGTTCCAACACACCAATAAACAGAAAGTTCACTGTTTCCTATGTCCATCTCAGTCTGTTGGGTGCTCAACTTTCCTCGGTTTTTGCTGTTCTTTCCCTTGTCCTCACAGTTCCTGAAACCATTTCTCAATACTTGCAGATATCCTTGCACCCTGTAACAGAATTTCAGAACTTGACAACTGCAAGACACTGAGCAGAATTTTTTGATGATGTCTATCACACTGAAGTCCGTGTTTGTTACTATAGCAGAAGGTTGAAGGTATGTGATTAGAACCACTACCCTTGCTGAACTTGGTATGACTATTCCTTCTAATCTCAGTATGCAGCTTCATTTTCTCTTTGTTTAGAAGTGGTATTTAGAGCTCAAAACCTTGTGGTTCGACATAATTTAATTTTAAAAGCCATAAACCTCTGCTTTAACACTTCCTAGTTTCCTTGCTATCCAGCTATTCCTTTTAGTATCTGTTTCATTTTAGCCTCTTGTTTCCCACTGTGCGCAGAGTTTCATCATAACAAAGATGCAAACACTGAAGAAGCCTCCCATGGAATAAACAGCAAAGAAAAGGGTTTTTCTGGATGACATTTCTGAAGATAAATGCATCCACACCTCTTACAAACACGGGGGGTTTTTTCACACGCACCCAGGTGAAATTTCAGGCATTGCAGAAAATGGATAAAACCCTTAAAGATACAAAATGCTTATTGCTACTCGAAAGATGACAGAGCACATAAATCTCCGTTGTCATAGAATGCTAGAATGGTTTGAGTTGGGAAGGACCTTTAAAGATCACCTAGTTCTAGTGCTTTTGCACAGGCATTCTACCCACTCAGTTTGTTAATCTTTATTATTATTATTATTATTAGGATTTGCTAAGTCACTTAGCACGTCTGAAATCCTAGATTTGAATACGTTTATATCAACACTCCAAGTATCTATGTGTCCAAGTCAGAACTCCAGAAATACCTGCAATTTTAAAAGGAAAAAAAACAAAACCAAACCCAAAACTTTTTTAAAGAGAAAAAGTCTTCCCCCCAAACCAATCCAGCAAGAGCAGAATACTGTGGAGAAAAAAATAACAACAATCAAATTGTTATGAAGACAAGAATTCAGCAAATAGAGAGAAGCAGATTTGAACTAACCTGGTTCACAGAAGAGGAGAAAGGTAAGAGAAGTGGTAGGAAGGACCGTGAGTTGAGTTAGCTTTTATACTGCGTCTTGGATGGCCTGAGGACCACAGACATCCTTTGTGCATGAAATTATTCACCAAGGAGTATGTCCTGAATGCAAAATGCTTCCAACTGTTTAAATTTCTTTTCCTTACTGTTCATTACTTTGTTTTCATTTCCTTTTCTTCTGACATACATATTCTGTCACACAAGTTTCTCTCATCTCCTGGTATTATGGACCAAATTTATTCCTGTGCCACCAAAGTCAGTCACAGCAAAATTTATGCTCCAGAGTACATTTCACTTCAGTCATAAGCAAAAATATTAAGAAGAATTTATACAATACATAATTCATGATTCGAAGGTGTTTTTATTAAGAATATGAGTGTAAATCCTTAATAAAATCTGGTCTCCACCAATTTTTATAAAGGTCTGACTCCAGCCAAGCATAAGAACAATCTAGACTGAACTTGTGTTTTCTGAAGGCCTTCAAAAAAGCACAAGCATATGCTCACCTGAAATCCCACTGAATCCCATGAGAAAGAATCAGAGCCCTGTTCAAAATTCAGAGAAAAATACTACCATATCACATCAAATTTGAACAGCATCATCCTATAACACTTCAGTAACACAGTTTGAGGCACAGCTGCTAGTATATGGGGACATTTAAACCTGATCATAGAATTATAGAATCATTAAGGTTGGAAGAGACCTTAAGGATCATCTAGTCCAACCATCCAACTGATGTATTGGTTCTTTTTGAAGAAAACCTGTAACTCCCTTCTGTACTATCTCAGACCACAAATACAAATAGCACTTCACAACTTGTCTTGAGGACACATATGAATTTTAAACTGTTTTGAGGTATTACCCTTGCACAAGTTTAACTATGGAGTCGGGGGCGGGGGGGGGGGGCAAAAAAAAAACAGCTAAAAACCAACCCACCACATACAAGGACTTATTTGCCATTGTATTTTTTCCCTCGCTGCAGACTGCGGTACAACAGTGATTACACTACTCACTGATGGAAGCTCATTGCGAAGGTGGAATATATATATAAAATTTTAATGTTTTTTAACGTTACTTTGCAATCTCTCCTGTACAAGCTGCACGGTTTGAACATCTCCTTGGAGAAGAGTTATTAAATATTGTGCATGAGGATTCATAGACACCTGGGAAATAAAAGTTCTTGGTCTTATGTTCCTAAAGAAGAAAGGCTTCAAAGTCCTTCACAATTTTCATTAATAATGTGCATATTCACAGAATTAAGTTATCAAACTGTTCATGATATATGATGAGGTTTTAATACTCATCATCCACCTAGTGGGATCTCTGAAACAAGATCATTCTTTGCCCCCTATAAAGCCACACATAGGTTTATACCTTCACAAAGTGAAGACACTGCTATTTTAACAGACTCTATGAAAACCATCTCTTAAAAAAAAAAAAATTAACCTTTTACGAATTTTTAAACTCTTTTTCATATTTCAGTAACATTATCTAAAGTTACTCACCTAGGCTTTTAAATATTTCCCTTCCTTTCCAGACCTAAACAACGCTATCGACCTATTAACATGCAAACACAAATTTTTGAAATACAAATTCTTCTGTAGCATCAAGTGCTTATTGGCAGCCTGGAGAATTAGTTTTCCTGTAAAACTTACAACAATATCCACAGAAGTTTCCAACACTTCTGTTCCACTTCCTTCTATTAATACAAGAGCTTCTATTTGGTATACTACCTCATATTTAAAAACAAACTCATCAGAGATAATTGTGGTATTTTCAAAAAGGCTCCAGAGCTGTCTCCTGATCATGGCTCAACTCCAGAGTGATCTGATTGGCTCTGAGAACTCATCCAAGAGACTTGAAGTCCTTGTTGGAGATTTTTCTTTTTAAAGATGGTGAACAAGTTAACTGGCAATTGTTCTTAAGTGGGTTAGGCACACATGGGAATTGCACACAAAGAGCTTTAGTAAATGTCTTGAATGCCGTCTTAGACTGTGCTCTCGAGACACCCACAAATTAAGAAATTGCTGAGGAGCTGAAAAGAAATCTTTATTAGTCTGGGCTTGGAGTAATTTCATACTGACATTAATAGAGTCTGTATGAAAGTACCAGAAATTAAAAATACCCATAAATAGATGAAAGAATTTTTAATGGATTGAGTACACTTCTCATGCAATGCCAGAGTGAACCTAGTCTGGAGAAGAAAAAAAAACAGAACAATTTCAGTATCAAGAAAAGCTTCCACTGGCAAAAATGTATGTGGGAACTAATTCATGCAAAAAAGGATGCCTCAATAGTCTCATAAATCTGTGAACATCCATAGTTATTGTACCCATTTCTCCTATCTTAACGTACGAAGGAGACACGGCTTTCAAATTGATGTTCACATTCTCCAGGAACTCTCTCTCTAATGATACATTTAACAAAAGCTTCAACACCCTTGTTGAAGCAGAAACAGTCCATGATGCCATGCCTTCTGAAGACGGCTAGTTTCCAGGACACTGCTTTCTTTTTATCTTTTCAGTCAGCAAGCATAGACTTAGGGACTTACGGCAGAGAG
This sequence comes from Psophia crepitans, assembly GCA_013399095.1. Classification (NCBI taxonomy): domain Eukaryota; kingdom Metazoa; phylum Chordata; class Aves; order Gruiformes; family Psophiidae; genus Psophia; species Psophia crepitans. The sequence goes on along the minus strand of VWZZ01005161.1, from coordinate 1,890 downwards.
TAGTTCTCCAAGATTTTTGATTCACAACAAGCATCACAAATGCACCTTTCAGGACATGCTGTTGTTGGACATGGGACACTTAAACACACATTTCATACTTCTAAAATTAATTTCTGTACTCTTTATGCTACATGTCCATTTACATCATAGAAAGACGCCTTCCTGCCACCAAGAACAAAGCCGTTCTTTGATGTACATCAGAGTACAATCAGAGATTCCTCACAGATCTGAGTGAATAACTAATTATTTCAGTCATACCAGTCCTGTCAACAGGGCACCATATGCTTGTGTACACATTCCAGTCCCTTCAATTACTTGTTTAGAAAATACACACATCAAAACCATTTTTTAAGCAGACACTCCACTCAGTCTAGCACTTACTGCTTTACCATCTTTCATACCTCACTTTTGCTGCCTCAAGCCACAGCCTAAAAGGGACATATCACATCTTATCTCTAAACTGTTTTTCTCCTAATTTGGAAACTTTGCAAATAACTAATTCTTAAGTAAAGAAAACTTAGAACATGAGTGTAAAACATTTGAAAAAATAAACCTAAAATCTTTTCCCCAAAATATGTGGACATTTCAACTGCTTCCAGCACTGAACCTGAATACCAGATGTCTTCCCTCTGGTTCTTCCACTATTTCACTCTTAGTACTATCATACTTTAATTTTCAAGCAGATTTCAGTGGGCTTTAAAAGAGAAAACCCTGCATGAGGTATATATAATCAAAAACTAGACGTCTCATTCTTATTGTTTTCCTATGCTATGTCCTACTGGACATCACGTAACTCCAGTGGGAGAGCAAAGGAGTCAATACAATTGAAAACTTGGGTAAATTTCTTGAAGCTTATGTATTACAGATAGGGTATTCTGTATTACACTTTGATGTCTCTTAGTTGTACACAATGTTCTGAGTTTAACATCCTTGAGAAAATTGCTAGATGCTAATGTGATTAAAAACAAACTAGGCAGACAACTATGGCCGTTTGTCTAGTTCTGCACTCATACAATCTTTCCTCTAGATTAAGAGAGTTCTTGTGTAGATTAGCTAAGGAATAAGATTTATTGGATTTTTGTTTAAGGCTTGCAAGAGACGACAAAGTGCGTGATAAAAAATTATTAATGATATAATCATATAAAAAATCCTATTACTCTGATGAGATTTGAACACTAACTTCACTTTCAAAGCCTTGAGTGAAGATCACTCAAAGTGTGTCATGGTTAAAGCTTCAGAGGCTGGTAGTATTCGTTCTGACCAAAACCAGAACCAAACATAGCCTCTGAAAATCAGAGATGCAAAATAAATTATAAGATCAGGAAGATAGCAACCTGAAATATCACAATTGTACTTTTACACAGAGATGTGGAAAAATTATGGAAAAAAAAACTAGCTAGAGAGATATATGTGTAAATCTGTTCAATGCTTCACAAGAGTGTAAACAGCAATGAAATTTTTATGAGGTTGATTGTGGTGACCATTCAAAGCATACATTCCACTGAGAAAGAAATCTGTATAGATGTTTCCGTGTCATGACACAATTCCTCCCCGAAGGGATGAAAAGAGGAGAAGAAAACCAAAACGAAACTCAAATAGAGATGCAACATCAGTTTAATGATAAAAAGTCAAGTAGCATTCTGCAGCAGGAATACATATATATGTATATGAGAGAAAGATATCATTTAAACCATACCAAGTGAAGGAGAGCAAGAAAGAATCTGCTTTTCCCTTACTCCTGAATAAAATCACTCCACTGTTCATTTAAAAGTATAGTAATGTAACAAGTCAATCTCAAATTCAAAATCACAGAAACAAGGAAAGTCTTCAAAAGCAGGAATTTAAAGAAAACTTTAGTTGGCCATGTTTCCAGAAAGTATGGGCTGGCAC
>VWZZ01005160.1:178569-233106 GCA_013399095.1 Psophia crepitans | reverse complement strand
CAGTACTCCAGTTGGGGTCTCATCAGAGTGAATCAGAGACACAGAATCACCTCCCTCGAGCTGCTGACCGCGCTGTTTTTGATGCAGCCTAGGATACAGTTGGCCTTCTGGGTTACAAACTCACACTGCCAGCTCATGTTGAGATTTTTATCAATCAACACTCCCAAGTCTTTCTCTTCAGGGCTTCTCCACCCAGCCTGTACTTGTTCGTGAGATTGCTCCGACCTGCGTGCAGGACCTTGCACTTGGCCTTGTTGAAGTTCACGCAGTTCCCAGGGCCGCACCCCTCAAGCCTGTCAAGGTCCCTCTGGATGGCATCCCTAAATGATGGGATCCCTAAATTGTTGTGGAGTCCTGAGGGGGTTGAATACAAGGGGAGAAAGTCAGGGACCAGTAACAGGGTCCGTTGACAGCCCCTGATGTGACAAGTGATGAACCAGGTCTTGGATCCCTCCATGAGTCAAGCTGGGGGCAAAAGGAGAAGGGGCCACAGATGAGCTACAGTATAAGGCCAAGAGGTCCATCCAGGGGACAGGGACAGGGCTGGAAATTGGCACTCCTACAGTGTTGATGGGGAAAAATGGGGTTAGGCCCAGGTGGGGCTGGACAGGATCAGAAAGGGTTGTTAGTGTCTTCAGGGCCCTGAGAAATTTGACCAGTGTGGATCTGTCAACATCATATTGCAGCATCAGTCCTAAAATCCTTTCATCTATAATTACAATAAAAATGCTGTTTATGTGAGAGGTGTCTTTTCCTCAAACCCATGGACTTTTTCAATGGAACACTGCAAAACAATCCCTAACAGATGTTTAAAGACAGGGCACATTGGCTATATTTTGTGTTTCAATTCCCTTGCTAGCTAATGGATTTGCATTCAACTAAAGATAAACTACCAGCAAGAAAAGCCAAAGAGCAGCACAGCGTGTCAGTTTTCAATGAACTCCTTAAAAATATTGTAATAAAAATCTCATGTACTTAAGATAATTTGTTTCTTAAAAGAGTTAATAAAGGGAACCGCTTAGCGCAGTGGCTTGACTGTTTTTCCTCTGAAAAGGCAGCACTTCTATCAGTTGCCTTAATGTTTCAGAAACATAAAAGACTGACTCCAGTTTGCTGCTTGATTGGTATTAAAGTTTCAGGCTTGACCACATAAGATGCCTTTTAACTGCAGTAAGTAAATCAATACATTAATGCTTAAAATGGTATTTAGGTGACTAAATAAGGATTTATGTGCAAAATTTTTATACGTGACTGCCTAAAATTAGGAAGGGTAAATAAATCCCTAGTTATAAAACAGGGAGATTACTTCGTACTCAAGCAAAAGTGGGTTGATCTTCAAAGTTGGAAAAAAATCAGTGAATGTTCCCGCAATGGTTAGGATATGCATGCACTTTGCAGGATTAGGCCTTCATAAAATTAAGAATTTTGTTCTGCTGCCTGCATTTGACTCCTAATCTTATCTTCCCTCAGACAGTCTTTTGAAAACGGTACCAGAAAAGATATAAATGCTGAAATAGGGAAATAATATGTAGCTGCTGTAATACAATTATTTCAATAATTTTCTCATGACATGGAAAAGGTATACGAATTCAGATTCACTTGTGGGTGGGATTCTCCACAGTCAAACCGAGGTATCAGTAAAATAGATTACTTCATTTTGAATTAGTTGTCTATTTTTCCACTATTTCCAGACAACAGAGGTCTAGTCAATATATTCACTGGAATTTATATTTAAGGCTGTTGACCAGATGTAGAGGTTTAATATAGAATAAGGTGAATTATACCTTAGCTTCCACACTGATCAGCTATTTGCCAGCAGCAAAGGACCTCAGCTGATTTTAACATTGCAGTGACTAACATACAGTCAGATGAACCCAGCCAAATCATAATATTTAAAACTTAATGAAGTTATTCCTCAGTGACAATGGTATGAGAAAAGAAACTATAGTTCCTTGTCAATGTATAACATAATAATGAATCTTTTCCTTTTATTTTATAACAGCTTCTTCAAAATGAGCTGAAATTAAGTCCTTGAAGAAATCAACTTATCAATTTCAATTTTTCCTTTTTTTACCCAGTTGTATTCTCAACAAGTGCCGAGCACATTTTAAGAGGAACATGAAAAAAATCAACATTAATTTGTTCAGATGCTTTTTCTGTTCTTTAAAACCTTTGTGATGTGGTCAGCATACTAGACAGATATAATTTTCTATTCATCTCTGCACAATTGTTTGATTGTTAGATCTTTCCACGGCAGGAATTCACTACTAGATTCAGGCATGAAAATTGCATTTATTTGTCCTGTATCCAACACTATAACAGCAAAATTGTGTGTTGTAGGGAAGTGATGAGTGATATCTATGAGGATAGAAAAGCTAACAGGCATTTTGCCTTGGCATTTGATTTGCAGAGAGAAGAACAAGTGATCTCTAGAGAGCATTTACTCCATCTGGCATTAATTTACAGGTTAGATAACTTCATCTTGTGTAAATGAATGTTTTTCTGTGGTTCAGTCTTAATTCTAGGATTATCAGCTTTGTCTTCTGGTTGGTCTGTACATATTGTCATGTTGACAGTACTACACACTTTATTTTTTTTTTTAAATAAAATTTCATGATTTTTTCCACATCACAAGACATGGGGCAGAGGCATACTTCCAGTCCCTGGTCTCCATGATAAGCTCACAGCATCCTTTCCTGATGACTACAGTGGCAATATTCCAACAGGACAAATGTTGGTGATTAAGATTTTCTGCTTCAAGAAACATGTTTTGTGCACTGGTTGTCAAAGAGCTTTCTGAAGGCAGTGTACAGAAGAAAGGACACTACAAAGACTTTTACATGGAAGATACCAAGACACTTTTGTTCACACCAGTGAGACAGACGAGATGACCAAGCTCAAATTCACCTTCAGTAAGCTTATCATTCCAGGATGTTTCAAATTGAAGGTGCTTGTGAGAAACAGGTATTTTCTGCAGCTCAGTACTTCTCCCTCAGTTTAGACATCAGCAGCAAAATGAGATGAATTTGATTGTAAATGGGCCTACTTCTTTTCACGGACTCAGGAAGGAGTCTTGAAGACCAGCTGAGCTCTAGATGCCTACAACGCAGAAGTGGATCATAAAAAATTTCCTAGCAGAGAATAGACCAGGCCATAGATTATTGATCATGATGTAACACAATTATATTTCCTGCAGATATCTCGGCGTGACTATTTTACTAGATCATTGCATGACGATTTTGCTTTCTATTGAATGTCTTGAATGCAAGAAAAATAGTACAAATATAAGCAAAAAGGCATTTGAAGCAGAGATCTGGGTTTTCATTGCAACAGCATTTATATGATAAGCTTGTGCAAATGGTACTTAATTTATGTGTATGTTATGTAAATGAGATTTTCCCAATTAATAAATGCATTAAGAAATAGTACATCACAGTTTTTACCTCTGCCACTTAGCAGAATCTTGCTGATTTTTAAGCAAGAACTTCTATTAATGGTATCAGTTTTTCAAAGGCCCATTCTTACTTGCAATTAGTTACTATAAGTTACTATTTTAATCTCTTATTTTCTAGTTTAATGGCTAAAAGCTGAGAGCTGCCCAGCAATAATAGCCTGGTTGAGTTTGGATGTGTGTAACTGAAGCCCAGAACCCACAAGAGATGGGCCACTGGCTACCCTTTGTTTTGATAGAAGCTTAAAAAGAAATGCAGTACCCTCTAGGCTTCAAAGTTATGCATCTTTTCCTTACAGTTACTGAATTTTACTTACATTTTTAGCTGAAGAGTGGCACAGTTTCAGTGGGAACATGAGAAGTGTCTCTGTTCCAGTGTTGTAAACCACATGATGGTTACAGAAGGTCTTTCGTGTGGTAAATTCTTTAGGTCTGTGGGCTAAAGTTGGTCAAGAACCTAGATCGCGCTCTTTGTGACCATCTCTGATAACCTGTAAACTATCATTAAAAAGGTAGGCAGCAATTCTTTCTCCAGGGGATGTGTTTTTAATGAAAATAATTGTGACTATGACTTATTCTGTCAGAGAATATTAAACACTCACAGAATGTGCATATCCATTTAGGTCCCTTTGGTCCTGAAGCTCAGGAATGGTTTTATGAATCATAAATAACTTAAAGTTGGATGGGGTCCTGAGCTGCCTGGTTCAGCCAAGACAGCAGATCCTCTAAGTATGTACATTGCCAAACTTTGGGCATTAACATCTTTTCTGGCACAACGTTGGCTGACTGCAGACTGTTAGGCACCTAAGTAGTTAGTTGGGTGTTGCTGATCAGCTTTTTGGACTTTCATGTATAGATTCCAATTACTCTGTAATTTGTCACAGAAATGTATTTTTGATCTCTTCCTGACCCCTTCAGAAGACACCCAAGAATGGTTTGGTATAAGCCATTCAATGAAGTGATCTATTCCAAAGGAAAAAAAAAAAGAGAACAATAAATACGAAATGTAATGTGTCCATGTTTTTGTTTATCAGTGCTTTAGAACTGAACGAAAACCATACGGTGAATTGATTTGAGTTCTCTGACTATTGCAGACAACTGTTTCATATAATCTTTAGAAACATATTAAATATTGTTATCAACTTAAAGTGTTTGATCCTGTTTTTTGAATATATAAAATTATGTATGGGAGCATTATGTCCTGTGATTTTTAATTTTTGAAGTTGCTTTGAAACCAGCTTATGAACTCTGCATTGGAAACTATTCACAAACACAAATGCATTTAAAAAAATTGTGAGGCAAACTTATTTTTAAAGTTTTTATCCCAAGGGAAACCAGACACCTTCTTGAATTTCAAAATCCTGACAGTGTTAGTGATGTTTAGATAGTTTCAAAGTATCTGACACTCTAAACCAATTCAATTATTCTACTTCTTTTGGATTATGCATTAAGAATTGCAGTGTAAGTGCTATTGGAAGAAAAGCTGTTAGAATTTAATAAGATTTAATTCAGTGATTCATATCCATTGCTGTTTTGTGCTGATGATGAATAGGAGAACTTATCTTGGCTGCACTGCATGTCCTGAAAGGAAATTATGTGATCCTACAGTGCTTTTCATGGTAAAGAAAAAAAAAAAAAGCTTTATAGGACTAGTTAGATTTTTCAAGAAGAGGCACTGTTGTTTTCAAATTTATATACTCAAAAGAACTTTTGATTGCTTTTTTTTATCCAGTAGCACAAGATTTCCCATAATTCCAATTAAAAAACCAAACCAAAACAACCATCAAACAAAAAACCCAACTAAACTGAAATATTGTGAGAGGATTTTCTCTTTGCAAATGTCAGACAAAGAACACACTAAATTGTATCATAAGCATAAAATCTACACAAACCTAAATGCTTCAATTTTTCCCACAACAGACAAGCTTGGAGTTTAGAATAAATTCACGGGTAGAGAAGCTCCCATAAGAGTTTTGAGCTGACTGTCTCTTCATACAGTATCTTAACAAGTTGCTAATGAACAATGGTTGATCAAGACATAGAAAAAAAGCAATATGGCAACTTATACATTGTTAAAGTTATCACCAATTTGCCAATATATGTAAAGTCTTAAAAATCCTGCTGTCTCAGATTCCAGTCTCTGATGATAAGAGTGTAACAAAAATTAAATAAAGAATCAGTGCTTTAAAATAGCAGTGTGCCGCTCTCTGAAGGTTTCAAAGTTAAGAGCTTTTTGGTGAGTTAGTTACTTGTTTTTCTACTATCAGTGCTAGAATGTCTATCAACGTGGTAAATATTGGTGCAAAATAACCAAAGCTGTTTGATCTTATAGATTAACTAACACAATTTACTACAACACCGATATTATTAACAGAATAACATTTATTTATTTATTTAGAGTTTGGGCTCATATATTTACTTAGATGAATTTTTATCCACAAGAACAGAGGTTAGTTATAATGCTTCTCAAGAAATGCTTATCAGACAAATATAGAATAAAATCAGAACAAAGCCTTGGACTGGATATTGAGGTGGAATAAAATACCATAGTAGTTTTGGCTAGAATGAAGATAAAATAAATTACGGTCTCATAGTGCTTAAAGAATAAAAAGGATCTGCATCATTATATCCAACTTCCTGTTATTTCTGACAAACACAAGACAGAATATCACTTATATATTTATCACACTGTAGGTGAAAAGTCAGTAAATTCTCAGTACTCTATAGGAAGGTTGTTCTGGAATTAATTTGTTCTTTCCTAAATTTATTAATAGACGATCTATACACACGGATTCTTACAACCACATTATCTACAGTCTTAAATCAACTCATCTGTTATTTTATATCTGTATTCAGATTCTCTCATATCTCAGTTTTCAATAGAAAAATGAGCCAACAGGAATCTCATGAAGTTCAAGGGAAGGAAAATGTGAAGTCCTTCATCTGGTGGTACCAGTTCATGCTGGGAGCAACTGACTGGAAAGAGTCTCTTCAGAAAAGAAAGTGGAGGTCCTGGTGAACAAGTGGACCAGGAGCCAGCAATGTGCTTTGGCAGAAACGAAGGCCAACATCCCTGAAAAGGGATGCAGGTTGAATGAGGTGATCCTTCCCCTCCTCCCAGCATCAGAAGTGGTCTGTCCAGTGGGACCTGTACTGGGCTCCCTGGTGAGTTCCAGAAAGGGACATAAAGATGATTAGGGCACTAGAGATTCTTTAAGGTGAGGAGAGGCTGATAGTGCTGGCACTACTCAGCCTGAATAAGACAAGGCTCAGAAGGCTGTTATCCATGTGTATGTAAACCTGATGAATGGAGCAAAGAAGTTGGAACCAGACGCTTCTCAAGACTGTCCAGCATCAGGGCGAAAGGCAGTGAGCACAAACTGAAAGACAGAAAATTGCATTGAAGCAATAAGAAAAACCTTTTTTACTGTGAGAGTGATCAAACACTGAAACAGATCTGCCCAGAGAGATTGCTGAGCCTCCATCCTTGCAGATGTTCAAAACCTGACTGGACATGATGCTGAGCAACCTGTTTTCACTGTCCCTAATTTAAGAACAAAGGTTGAACCAGAAGCTCTCCAAAGCTGCCTGACATCTTGTCATGGTTTAGACAGTGATTTTATTTCCTGATGCTCCCACACACCGCCCCCCCCTCCCCCATCTCCTTGAGTGAGGAGGGGAAACTAGGAAAAGGAAACGTGGGTTGAATTAGAAACAGATTTAATAAAAGAGCAAACATCTCACTGACACCAATACTAGTATAAAACACAGCAGGTTATGCTCAGCCAATATAGGGATGACGAGCTGCACTCTCTCAGCAGTGAGTGCTGATGCACATACAGCGCAGCTCCGGCCAGCCCAGTGACAGTCACTGCATCCAGCAGGGCAGGACTCGGGAGCAGAGAGTGGGCCTCAGGAACAGGGTGGTAGGCAAGACCCTACAGAGATGGCAGCCAACAAAGAGAGAGGGTTGTCCCAGAGAATCTCCTAATTTACAGGGACCATGGTGTTTATGGTATGGAATACTCTTGGCCAGCTCGGGGCAGATGCCCTGGCTTTCGCCCCTCCTGGCTCCTGCACCTGGCTATCTCAAGACTGCTCAAGACCTTGATCACTATAGAAACCTGCATTCCATAGCTGGTCTTAAACTAAATCAAAGTGTCTTATCAACTTTGCTCTCACACAATTAAGTGCTGCAGTCTGCTCTAAAATGCAGCTTCTGTGTGCAGAAAATTAGCTCTATGATCCTATCCCAGCAAAACCAAGACACATCTTCAATCACTGTGACTCTATGCAATCCTGTGACTCAGCAAGGCAAACTTTTATGCATTATGTCTAATTTTTTCTAACCTGTCCAGGAGGTGCATGCTGGGACTCTGTTTTCCTATTCAGACTTTAAAAAGAATTGTTCTGGCACTATCGGACATTGCCTCTGCCTTTCTCCTCTGTGAAAACCAGGGACTGGCAAGCAGAAGCGTGCTGTTTGCCAAGGTTTTACTCTGTCCTGAAATCTGGCCAGGGCATGTCTTAGGAATTTTAAAGCACTCTTGGGTCATAAGAAAATAAAAACACTCTTATGGGGTGAAGTTAAGCCTTAAGCTAGCTGGATCACTATGCTGTCTTCAGCACTGCCCATTAATGGGAGTGTAGGGAAAACATAGCAATGAGGCAAGCATAAAGTGGTTCTTCCTTAGAATATTTTGCTAGCTTTCAGAGTTAGGCATCTCAGGGACTCCCTGAGGTAGAATTGATATAGAGGTAGTTCGTAGCCCTTTGAAGATTCTTTTCTTTTTTTTTTTTTTTCTTCCCATGAAACTATATAGCTGCTTTTTGGATTATGTAAAATATTTAACTTGAACAATGCTCTATGGCATGAGGTTTCAGACCTTAACCAATGCATGCTGTGAATAAACACCTAGCTGTTCTGACCCTTACATCCACTGTGTTCAGATACTGGTGATGTCCCCTTTCCTTTTTAGCTTTGGAAGAAGCTGGTACTTCACCCTATATCTCACAAGTGACACCAAACTTGGCTGAGTATGTGTTTGACTGGCCCTCATGTAGCTGCTATTTGTGACACTTTCACTGCAGCCAGTGGAGCTGACAAATGGCATACACTTCAGGATCAGTTCTTAATTTCATTCAATTGCTTTTGCATAAAGATTACTCTGGTTCTGAAGAAAAAAGTAATATTAATTTATGTAGGAAATATACAAGAACATAACTTTTTCTGTAAATTCTTTTGAATAGTGTTGTAAAATTACTGCATAGTTTTACAGGGCTTAACATAGGATTTGCTTATTCTACTACAATCTAGAGAAGAATTTAATATCTATAATATTCAGAATTTGTAAAAGATTCACAGACCACATATTATTCTTCTTAATATATTATTCAAGATTTAAATAAGGACTCAATATCTATTTAACAGCTTTAGAGAATGCAGTTTTGAAAATGTAATTGTAATTTTTCTGTCCAAGTATGAAAAACAATTTTCTTCAGATACCAAAGTCTTGATTTTGATATCAGTTAAGTCAGATTATGAGAGAAACTTCATTTTAAAAAGATGTAACTGAGATTAGATCCAGTCATTAATATCCCATGATTAAGTAAGTATTAAGCCCTCTCAGCCTCACTAAACTTTGCAGGACTAGACATAAGGAAAAATAGTTTTTCCCTATCTAATAGAAGTGAACAAACCCAAATGATTCCATTTCATATAATAAAAGCCTGTGGTGAAAATAATATGGTTTCAGGAGTGTTGCTTTGCACTGAAATTGTGACAAGCAATAAAAAGTATTATGCTATCTCTGTAATGCTAAGCCCCTTCCTCCCCGCCAAAGCATCAGTACCCCAGAACAGTGAAAATACAATGTTTACTTCATGATTATGAACACAAGTAACCTCACTGCAAATTGCTGCTCTGACTTGTTTAAATCTTTAAATTTGAATCTGCTTTTTGTTCATCAGTGGGGACTGTCCTGATAAACTGTGGACTGGTCATAGGAACTGAAGAGGGAAACGATAATTTTTCAACATTAAAAAAATGAAGTCCTATCTTTCATTTACTATTTTCTCCTTCTGCTTCCTAAAATCAATATAACCTTGCTAAACATTTTTATTGACAGCTTTTTCTTTTGTCTTGTGAGAATCATATTTGAGAAAGTTAAAAACTTTCTCTAATTGTTTTTCCACCACCAATTCAATAGCAATGATTGATTGCATACTTTTTTGGTGACTCTGTAGATTTCTATAATAATTATACGAATTACCATACAAGTAAGTATATTCCAAGTTCAGAAACTAGCAATCCATTAATTCCTTTTATAGACATGGGTTTAAATTAAAAGAAGGGGGGATTAAGATTGGGCGCTAGGAAAAAATTCTTCCCTGTGAGGGTGGTGAGGCACTGGCACAGGGTGCCCAGAGAAGCTGTGGATGCCCCATCCCTGGCAGTGTTCAAGGCCAGGTTGGATGGGGCTTTGGGCAGCCTGGTCTAGTGTAGCATGTCCCTGCCCATGGCAGGAGTGTTGGAACTAGATGATCCTTATGGTCCCTTCCAACTCAAAACATTCTATGATTCTATGACCTGCAAAGTGTACTCCTTATAATACACACATCTATGATTGTTAAATATGACTTTTCATGTTGAAATGTGAAAAAAAGGGAACCATTCAGAGTCTAATGGATATTCATTAAGCTTGACATAAATTAATTTCCCTTTACATAGCAAACTTAGGGATTTCTAATTTAGCCACACCTTTGAATGGAACAAAAAATAACCCCAAAACCTCTTTCATATATCAAAAAAAAAAACGAAAGAAGAACAAAAATATGTTTCATTTTCAATAACATTTTAGTTACAACATGATTTTTTAATTTTATTACCAAATTTTAATTTAAATTAGGTCTTATGTTTCATAAATATTGACATTGGATGCTTAATTAATTTTATTTCATCCTTTTTTATGATATTGAGATTTGTTAAAGCTATTTCCATGAAGAAGTTAGATTTAAATAAAATGGTATTATTATAATTTTAAAAATAATAAAAGGTATTATTATAATACAAATAAAGATATATCTAAATTTAGGATTAGAAAAAAATAGCTCTATTTTTCTCACTGGATACTAGGGGCAATGGAAACTTGAATTCCCATTTTATCTCTGATACAGACTTTTTGAATAGCATTAAGTGAGCTACAAAATCTCTTAGGCAACATTTCATTTGCTAGAAATGCAGTGAGGATTAATGGGCTGCTATTTGCTAAGACTCAGGCTCAAAGTCATTGAAGAGCAGAACCTCATTTAGGTTTGAATAAAACCATAATCTTCTAATTTGCCTAGGCCAGCAACTGGCCTGAAGATGATTTTGAATTTTGCTTTCAAGTATATTCTGGGCTCAACCTGGGAGTGAGTAAAATACTCAGAGGTTTATGAGAAGTTGATGAGAACCAGAGCTGAATTCTGCTCAGTTCTCCCCTGTGGACCATCTGACTCCAAATGAATTCCTTCCTCAGGCAAAGTATTGCAATTTTTAGTGGGTTCAAGACCCACTAACCAGCTACTCTTCTGTTGTAATCTAGTTGGGGAAAATTTCAAAACCTATATTTCCCGATTTCAACAGTTCTTTGGGAAAATATCAGTCCTTTCTCCAAAGACTGCATATCCAGACTGAAGAGAGGCTTACTAGAGGTCATTCAAGAGAGTTCAAGACCTCACACCAAAGAACTTGCTGACAGACTTCTCTCAAATCTTGCAGGAGCTGGAAGACAGGGATGGAGGGCAGAATAAACCCCCCATAGTCCAGGAGGAAGCAGTTCATGACATACTATGCCACCTGGACACTAAGATGTTTATGGGGCTGGATGTGATCCAACTGCGAGTGCTGAAGGAGCTGATGGAGGAGCTTGCCAAGCCACTCTCCATCATTTATCAACAGGGCAGGTCCCATATGACTGGAGACTTGTCAGTGTGATGCCCGTCTACAAGAACGACCTCAGTGTTGGGGAAGATTATGGAACACTTCATCTTGAGTGTGCTCACAAAGTATGTTCAAGACAACCAGAGAATCAGACCCAGGCAGCATGGGTTCATGAAAGACCAACCTGATCTCCTTCTGTGACCTGATGACCTGCCTAGTGGATGAGGAAAAGGCTGTGGATGTCATCTACCTGGACTTCAGTAAAGTCTTTGACACTGTCTCCCACAACATCCTCCTAAAGAAGTTGGTGGCTCATGGCTTAAATGGGTGCACTCTTTGCTGGGTAAAAAACTAGTTGGAAGGCTGACCCCAGAGAGTAGTGGTGAATGGAGACAAATCCAGCTGGTGGCCAGTCACAAGCAGAGTTCCCCAGGGCTCATTCTTGGGTACAGTCTTGTTTAATATCTTTACCAATGATATGAATGAGCGGACTGAGTGCGCCCTCAGTAAGTTTGCAGATGACACCAACTTGGCTGGGAGCATTGATCTGCTCAAGGGTAGGAAGGCTCTGCACAGGGATCTGGACAGGCTGGATCAATGGGCTGAGGCCAGCTCTGTGAGGTTTAACAAGACTCAGTGCTGGGTCCTGCACTTGGGTCATGACAACCCCAGGCAGCGCTACAGGGTTGGGGAAGAGTGACTGGAGAGCTGCCTGGAGGAAAAGGACCTGGTGGTGCTGATTGTCAGCTGGCTGAACATGAGCCAGCAGTGTACCCAGGTGGGCAAGAAGGCCAACAGCATCCTGGCTTGTACCAGGAATGGTGTGGCCAGCAGGAGTAGGGAAGTGATTGTCCCCCCGTACTCAGCCCTGGTGAGGCCGCACCTCGAGTACTGTGTCCAGTTTTGGGCCCCTCACTACAAGAAAGACATTGAGCTGCTTGAGCGTGTCCAGAGAAGGGCAACAAAGCTGGTGAAGGGTCTGGAGCACAAGTTTGGAGCAGCTGAGGGAACTGGAGTTGTTTGGTCTGGAGAAGAAAAGGTTGAGGGGAGATGTTGTTGCTCTCTAAAAGATCTAATCTGGTTTCATTTAAGTCTACATCATTTATTTTTTTTTAAATATGTTTTATATCAGAAAGTCAAACCTTTATTTATATCCTGCTTTAACAGTCAGACAGAACAAACTGGAGCCATTAAAAGCAAATCAACCACACTTTATAACATGAACATCCTCTGCACTATATACAGTTTAAAACAGTCATAAGAAAGCCAGTCCCAGTTAAATTTTGACATTTGTTGGAGGATTATGATATTGATCTATCACTTTACTTGATTTTGTTTTTAAAACTATATAATTAAATAAAATTAAATGATGGAGAAAGGGAGGCCAAGGGAAGTTAAGTTGTGTTTTTTAACATTTCATCACTATTTATTGACATAAAATATGACTTGCAGACAAATGTAACATCAATAAAGAAGGAAAAAAGTGTAACAGCCAGAAGCACTATCCACAGTATTTTTAAGTGAATGTAAGTCAAGGTAAAAATTAGCCATCTCTGCTCTACACGAATCTGAGGAAGAGTTCTTGAAATTAATATGAGTGTTTCTATTGACTACAGAGAGTTTTTAAACATGTTTATTATTATTATTTGGTTTTTGTGTCCTGATAGGGTGCAGTTCGGATCACTGACCTCCATTGTGTTAAATATTTTATGAATAAGCACAGTTCCTGCCCTAAGAACCTGACAATTCACCTTTGATATTCAGCTAAAATTCTACATAATTTGAAATGACATTGAACACAACAGGAAACAAATTTAATTTTAAGCCAAAGGTTGAATATTCCTCTTCCTCACTCTAACTGGAATAAATGGAGCTACTACAGATTTATCCATGGTGAAGTATAATAAAAAATGGTGATATAAAGAAGAAACCACATCTGCTTCTAAGCAAAAAGAGACAGAAATAAACACTGACTCCAACAGAAATCCTAAATGCTGCATAGTACTACCCAAATTTAAGCAGAGAGACAAAGTCTATTGTGCTCTGAGTTTACTAGTAGTATGATTGGTTCTGCAAAAAAAGTTAATTTAGGAAGTATCTCAGAGGGAGTAAGGAAGGGGAATCTTTGCAGCCGTACTATTTCATTTACTAGTGGCTATACTTTCCTCCTGAGTGCACAAATACAGGGAAAATACATTGTGGGACTTCAACCGGAGAGAAACAAATGCTTCCTGTCTGTGGCACAGGGCTATATCTTTCCTGCTCTGAAAATTTCCATGCCTATGTAACTCACCAGCTGGCTGATATCCTGCATCTCACCCTGCATCTTGAAAAGTTATAGTAAAACTGTAGCACTGTGATGGGAATGTAAGAGCCGGCAGAAGCACAGCAGAGACAATGACGTCATGCCTGCAGGAAACTTTGGTGTAAAATGGCATCCAAGAACAATTGTAAGTGTCTTTCTGTCCCCATACTGCCATCTCCTAGCCATGGAAGCCTGAGAAAGCTTGAGACCACCAGCCTGTCAAATCACAGCTGCAGTGCATGACACTTTCAACATCACAGAACACGCCAGCAGCAAATGCTGCTCCTAAAGCCATTCACATTATGACATTTTCTTGCTTGTTGCATGCAAATTTCACATGGCAGAAAGCATGTTGTGGAGACATTCCTCAGTTGTCCAAGGACTTCTATGCCTCCTTTTCCTTTAAACATTGTCCATTTGGCAAGCTTGCCTTTATAAATAGCAAGCAACAGGGGAAAATACCTACAGTTCCCCTGCCAAGTAATTTGTTTTTCCCTTTATCAGTTATTTCTTACTTAAATTTATTTCTCTTTGGAGTTTTGCTCTCTTCTGACTAAGTGAATGTATGTACAGGTTTTTCACTTGTTACACAAGATGTAGAAGAAAATAACCACCAATAAGAACAAATATACATTGAACTAAAACACCTAAAACTTTTGGCTTGAGCCCAGAATCAGGCTCAGCACTACTGTAAACTAGAAATATGTTGTTGATGTTGGCATGCCAAAGGGCATATGACGGGATTTTAGCTCTGTTTAAGAATTCCTTTGGGTATTTCAGTCCCTAAAAATATAGCTGTTAATACTGCACCACAGCTTTCCCAGAACAAATCTATACCCACAAATGTGTTTCACTATTGTACAGAAAACTGGCTTGGTCTATGTAAGGCTCATCATTTAAACCAAGGAAACAGGACAGAAAAACAAAGAGACTTCAGTATTTTGGGCTAGGAAGCATATCCTTTCTCTTTTTCATCAGATTTTAGTCTTAAGACCTTGAATAACCTAATCAGTGCGTATTCTCTTTTATACAATACAGAGCTATAGACTCTTTCCCCTCCCTGACAAAAGCTATCTTTGATTTGCCATTTCCTGAGGAGTAGCACTGTGCATTTTCCATGTCTTTTTAGGATTTACAGTCCATGTAAGCAAACACCAACAGAACTGTTATGCTGTTCCTCTAAATCTATTTGCAAGACACTTGTGGTACAGTCACAAAACCAACAGTCCAGTGCTATGGATTCAGTAAAAACACTGCGCATTAAACTTACTTCAAAGATCTGTTTGCATGGTACTGGTTATCTGTCTTAGCTATCCATTGTCTGTTGTCTAAAGAGTAGGCATGGTCATGGTTTAACCCCAGCTAGTAACTAAGCACCACACAGCCACTCGCTCACCTCTCCACCCTGCAGTAAGATGAGGAAAATGAAAAAAAACCCTTCATGGGTTGAGATAAAGACAGTTTAAAAGATTTATAACAGCAGGGTGCTGGTGGGACCCACAGGTGATGTGGAAAAAAACTATAGAGCACCAATATTGCTGTGAATTACAAGAGCATCACCCCGGATAACTAGAGCTTACTATAGTATCTCTATACTTTTTTGACTTGCACTAGATCAGCTTTATACTTTACATTAGATTTAAATTTATAATATGTGTATAAATTTCAACATATATAATAATAATGCTTTATGTCCACTGTTCCAAGTAAAGACCAGATTCAGCTTTTTACTTGACTGTTGTTGAGATTAGATTTAAATTTACCTGGAAAATTTCATCCCTGGAAAAACAATTTTTCATGGGCTTATAGTAAGATGAATGTTTCAGTGATGGTGTAATATAGATGTTCCACACAAAAAATATATAACTGTACACATAAACACTCAGTGTCTTAGCAAGGCTGCTTTTACCAGTAAATTCTTTAAAAAAATATTTTTGGTTATGTGTTTTGTCTAACAGTTAAAAAATATATCAAATATTGGATTTGGTATCACCATCTTACAATAATTGCATTCCATGTTCAGGAACCGATGGCATCGCAGACATATTTCCACTTACATCTATAATTACAGGTTATCAGCTACTTCAGACATAAGTAAATTATTCATGATTCCCTATTTATAGGATAACATTGTACCAAGGTGGATGACCTCAGCAAATGCCTTTATCTCAGCATCAGTACTGCACTAGGCTTCTGCATCAATGTGCCCTTGAAGCATAGAGCCTTCATGTTTCAGCACAGTTTTCAAGTGAGAAGCTTTCGTCTTGCGTTGACACAACCTTAAAGTATAGAGCAGGAAGAGGAATAATTTTCACAGTATATAAATAATAATAATAATAGAGATTCTTTATAAAATCATCTTGGAAAATCTTGACTAGAAAATTGTATTGAATTTTTAAAATGCCTTGTTGGATCAATGGCATTACTCTCCCTTCCTTTCTTCTTTTGGTTAGTAACAATGAAATTTATTCCAATTTCAGCATCTGGCTTATTGGCACAGTCAGTTGGAGCATTTTGCATTTTCCACAGGTTATTCATATATTTCTAACCAGACCCTGTTGTACTTTCCATTTCCATTTGAATTTGTTGTGCCAGAGCCTCTGTCAGCAATGAACGCTCTAGCTAAAGCCTGTTGAATTCAGCAGAATGTGTACTTCTGATTTCTGTCTTGGGATGGAGGCCTATATAGCTTACAAATTGTTGTTGCAGGCCATCGAGCAATCTCCTAATTGAGACTAACCATCATCTGGTGAACAGAAACCCATTAGCCAGTTGAATCCACAAGCTGCACCTCACTATATAGAACAAGTAGGTAAAACAGGGTAGTTTTAGGAAGTTAAGATGGCTGTAGACAGACCTCTACATATGGTATCTATCATTCAAATCTGGGACAGCAACTCCTTCTTTAGTGTGAGAATATAACACTGTGTAAATGTTTCATAAATTCAGGGATATATTTTCGGTGGATCATACTTTTCGGTGGATTACACTGTATGAAGTGTTATTTTTGGAATTTGAAAGCCTAGGAAGTACTGGATGTCCGTACATCTTTCATATAAGTTACACCTGGCTAGATAACAGGAATGGAAAAAATAAACAAACAAACGAAAACACCAAAACCAAACCAAAAACCTACCAAAACCAAAACCTCGGGTTCTTTGTTTTTTCGGTGGCATCCCAAAAAGCAAATAAGCAAATGAGATTGCCTCCTCCGCTCCTCCTTCTTCCCCTCTTCTCAGTCGATACCTCTCTGGTTAAGACATTTTTCTGGCATGCGACAGATAGAAGTTCAAAGCCCCTCCAAAAAGGGGGGGATACCTTCCACCAGAGGTGTCCACAGCTGCAGTGTGAAGGGCTGCACAGCAGTGTGCACCGGAGCCAGTCCCAAGACGAGACGTGGGGAATATATCACCCCCACATCCCCAGCTGTGTAATGTGAGAGGGGTGGGAACACAACGCTGCGGCCGGGGGCTGCTTTCCTGCTCCACGGGCTGGCGCGCCAGGGCCAAACGCTGGGCTGATGTGAACTGCCAGTGATAAATAGGGTAGAAGGCTAACACCCACACCCACACGAACACGTGAGTGTTAGCGCTGATCATTAGGCTGCTGGCTCTTCTAGAGTCTTGTCTCTTCTCTTTCTGCTGTAAGATTTAGCTACAAATACTGTGAAGTATTTTAGTGACATTTTTGCGAAAACAGACTCGTTGCCATGAAAAGTTACAGTTGACATTTCCTTGCTATTTAATGAAAAAACATTTTTGTTGAAGAATTCCTTTCTGTTTTCACATCACACTTTTTAAATGTTTGAGGAAGTGGTGGGTGTAGTGGTACAGCAATCTCAGCAAATGATCAGAGGAAAATCAGTGAAATAAGCCTTGAGCCAAAGGAAAATGATGAGCAAGTAAGGGAGATTTTTCAAAAATAAACAATCGTAAGTCAATGTGACTTCTGCTCCTCAGTCTTTTAGTCTGCCTGATACTGCTATTTTAAATCTTTCTTCATCTGAAGATAATGATGTCCCTTCACTAAGAAATATTATTCTGTTGCTCGGAAGTAAATGTTGTGACCAGGATGCTATAAAACAACAATAACTTTACAATAACTTCCTTAAAGCATGATACTCAAAGAAGTTAATATTGCCTGCTCACATGGCATATCTGTCGTCATTCAATAATAGAACAGCCTGAGAAATTCTTCTCCAGAAATGAGAAACATCAACTTTTTCTTGCGAAATTATTACAGAAGAAGAAACATCTGAAAAACTTGCAGAAAAATTAGCATGTTGGCTCATATAATAAGTGATTCTGAGAATAAAGTGGATGACATACAGGAGAAAACGTTGAAGATCAAAGGAGAAACCTGTGGCTATAAGCCTGTTATAGGTATAAGGATTCTAATTCAGGTACTGTGCTTCCTTAAAAATCTCAGAAAAAGCTGCTGATTTTGTGTCCTTCTACAGCTAGAAAACAACCGCCTGGGAGATATACGTAGTCGTTTGATACTTCTCTTTCTTATCCTTTGTCTAGTAATCACAGGAATCAAGAACAAAATAGCATTGAGATGGAACAGAAACTTTTTCACAACCACTCCTCAGAAATGGCAATAACTTCACAAATACGGGGCAATAAAACCATCACATACAGCTTCTGAATCTAATCTTTTGACCACTTTGCTGAGAACTGTGGGAAAATTGCAATGTTTTTAGTTAGAAACTTGCATGGTCCTATGGGAGTTCCAAGACTATTTATGTTTTAAGCTTTATTATTATAATATGCAGGATTATTATTTTCCTGGAAGAATCTTGGGATAGGGTTTTGTGGTTATTTGCTTGTTAAGTAGAATGTCTAAATAAAAGTATTGTGGTTAGACAAAAATAATGGAATATGTGGTTTACCATATAAGGTTTTTTTCTCTCTCATTTTCAATAGTATTGTAACTCAGTTTCCATTTTTGTGTTTGTATTTTTAAATCTGTAATTAACCAAAGACTCATTTTATTGTACATTTGAGACTAATTACTTCTTTGGTGGGTCCAGTGTGGTATTTACCCATCTAAGTGCTTGAGAACATCCTCGATTATTTGTAAACATACTTACTTGCAGTATCAAAAAGACAAGTGAAAAGGTAGAGCTGTATTTAGAAATCAGAACTTCTTCATTATCTACTTATTTATAAAATAGATCAAAGAGGCCAATTCACTTTTGGAAAGATAAAATGAAATTCTTGGAAAATCCAAAATATCTCTTTCCTCACTGATGCTGTAAGAAGCAGTCAAAAGTACATGTTCAGAGTAGGCAGTAATGCAATGCATTTATGTATTAGATGAAGTCATTATAAACGACTATACTGATGATTCTATTTAAGTTCTAGACTTTTTTCTGAATGTTTACCATATATCAAATATTCACAGATAAATTAATAAATAGAATCCTACTGTTTCACAGAATTGGCTGTGTGGAAAGATGAGATTTTGATAGATATTTCTTTAACTATCCCATAAAAAATGTAATACATAAGTATATATATTTAAGTAAAGCTTATTTTCAGAATTCAGCAATTGCCTCTGAAATTACTTTATCTATTTCTTATTTTATTATGGAGCAGCTTTCCTATTTTACATATACTGACTTCCATTTAATCTACTTATTGGTAATTTCATCTGTTGCCAAAATATCTGGAACTGGATCTTGTGAATAATGAGTAACTGTTTTTTAACTGTTTCCTCTATGCAAGTATTTCTGGAAAATTCAAGGATTCTCACCAGAGGTTTTTTGGGTTTTTTAAAGGAAAAATTAGTTGGGGAATGAGAAAAAGAGAAAATACTATGACAGACACAAAAGAAATGTAGCTAATATAAAGTAAATTATTATTTAAAGTACAACATTACTATGCAGAACCATTGGTCATTTGGATAACAAGAACAGCCATTTATTTCAATTTAAGGAACAAAAACAGACAACAGACTTAACATAAGACAGAGGACATCCTACAGATACATTATTGTTGTACTAATTCTGTAGAAATTATTGCTAATGAAACTTAAATAACTATCACTACATAGTAATCTTTGTTTGCTTTTAGTAGAGAAACATGATGTCCTGGCACATGACTGGGTCACACATACAGAGCACAACAGCAAGTGAATAATGTATCTCAGACATATTTCTGAGGAATTAACAGGGGAGTAAAGATAAGAAAGACTATCCGAGAATTTTCGGTTTTCAAAGTAGGGTGCAGCAAAATGTCAGAGAGAATTAGACGCACTGTGAACATCCAGAGCATACAGGTGACAAATGTGAATCCTACATTTCCTTCAAAGTAAAACTCAAATTCATTTTGTCATCATAGGTTCTGAACATCTGGAAAGTTGGACATTTGCATCAGATCCACTTGTATCAGTCTCTGATACTCTGGGCACATGATTCCCTATGAAGTAATTGGAAATTACTCAGAAACATTTCAGAGAATGACCACCCATCACTTTCCATGCCACGTACATTTCAACCCCACCAATATGATTCATGTTCTGATATTTCATTCCTTCTGTCTGGAGCCAACAAGAATTTTTAATTTATGCTGTCAATGCTATCTTCACAAGATGAAAAAACAGGATAATTGGGTATAAATTATAACCATTTTCAGACTCCTGAAAACTACATTTTTTACTAACTGTTATAGTCAGTCAACCAGCTGAACTGCAGAAGAGTTCAGAATTTAACCGCCATTCCCTATCCATTCCTTACTGGAAAACAATTTAAATAAAGATACTATATAAATAAGAACACAGATTTCCCACCAATATCAGTCTGATAGCCTTGACTTTCTACTGAAAAAAAACCCAACCAACCGACAAGGCATGCTATTTGAACTATAGGGGCAAAATCTTAAATTATTAGAATTCTTGCTGGTTCTAAGTGTATTCCTTTTTATCCAGAACTTTACTATAAAGTACACTGAAGCATCACTGCCCAAGGGATGTTGAGAAGGCATTATCTTTCTGGCAGACTGTATCACTGACTGGGTCATTGTATGTCCTGGAATGATTTAAATCTTAACTGTCACCCCACAATTAAGAATGAGAATCAATCCACAGCTAGAGTGTTAGGGCCCAACAAGAAACATGGGGAGACCTTGTACTGAAGCCTGGTTTTAAGTCTAAGACAAAATGGTTTTAAATCATGGCTTTCTTCCACTTCTGAAAATCTCTTAATTTTTGAGTTACATTATTGTTGTCTACTTTGGTTGAACCAGGATACTGATCAAAGCCGGTGTAAAGGTGTGTTTAGAAAGATTTTGGACCGCTGCTCTGATAGAGAAAGAAAGAAAGACAGGAACTGAGTTAGAGCAGGTCATATTCTTCTTTTAGGTACTAGCATTGCCTTTGAAACCCTTAACACCTCCCAAAAAATTCTTGTCTTAGTTTTATCTGCCTATGTGAATCTAAAGTGGCAGTGTGATGCTGAAGGTTTTGGATTATTCCATTGAGACAGTTATGCTTCTCTCAGGAGAAGAAACGTGTTCTTACTGCAACTGGCTAAGCAGTGAGCATACTGCAGGAGATAAAAATCAACATTAAGTAATCAAGAGTTATTTCTTAGTATGTGAAAAAAATATGTTGACAACAACATCAGTTCTTCAGTCCCCCGTATCTCTAAGAAATACCTCATAGAGGCAGAAATAAGACTAGGACCTTAAAATAATAGTAGCATAAATATGTGATTACCATAGCTTGCTTGGGTATGAAAATTTCTTTTCCCAAGAGATGTTATCAGCTAGTAATTGTTTGTTTCCCTAGAGCTGTGGTAACTAGTGCTGTATGACTTTAAAGGAGCATAGATAACCAAAACAGTTGATAAGTGCTCCTTTTAAGTAAAAAAACCCAGATACTCGTTTTAAAATAGGTTCTCTGGGAATACTTTAACTTGGCTGAAAAATAGGATGAAAGGATCTGACAGATATAAATCCTCTTTGTGGTTTACTCACATAATATTCAGGTTAGATTTAAGGTTCAATTTGAGAATGCAGAGTTTCATTTTCATCTTCTCTGACTCCAGACCACACATTATTACACGATATGAGCCATCACCTTCAGATTTACATATTTTTTTAAGTATGGGTGGGAATGCTTTAGTGTGTGATAACACACAGTTTTAAATTTAGTCTGAATAGCAGCAGAAATGTTAAGATTAGGAACAGCTGTTGTATAAGTTTATTTGCAAGGTTTCCTAGGTTTCACTGTCTAGCCGACAATAATACATACTTTCCAATTCCACTATTCTAGTACATTGATTTTTTTCCTCTTTTCCTGTTAGCTCGTTTGTTCCTTTTCTGCATCCTTGAGTGGCTCATCATTTAAAATTTCTGAAGTGAAAGAAAAGAGGATGGCTGCTTGTCTTGCACAGCTGCTGAAACTAATAGTCTGTCTTTTCCAGCCCAGGCTTTATCCTTTTGGTGGCCTGACTGTTTTAGCATGGACTTCCTTGAATAATTAACTAAGGACTGCATACTGCACAGGAATGTAGTGAACATACTGGATGTAATTTGATCAAGTTCAATCAAATCAGTTATTAGAATGATAACTTCTTAATTAACACTTTGTTGTCATCTCTTACTGCCACTAGCTTCCTACCCCTTTTTGCTAATACAGCATATAGGAAAGATGTCTAAGCGAGAGCTGCAGAGCACAGGGAAAGGAGAAAGAAAGGAGATCCATAAGTTCATCCATCTCTCTGGAACTCTGCAGCTGGTTCCTTCTCCTCCCATCCTGACCAAATATGTAGAAAACTATTATCAAGTAAAATCTTATTTCTGGCATTGTGTTAAAATATATATATTGCAATTAGGCGTCAGTAAATCATTGATTTAAATGGGATGAAATTTGTGTCACATCTTACATAGATTTCATTGTCCATTGGGATGATCTAACATCCTTGCCTAGCATACCTATTAAGTTTGGTATGAACAACTATGGACATGGCAACATCTTTACCATATTTCTTTTATGACTTAGGTTGCACCAGCGCACAAAGTGCACAAAAGACCTTTGCTACCTTAGAGTCAAGGAAGGCAACTTGGCGACGCAGCTCGGACACTTTCACTAGCGGTGGAACATTTTACTATTTTCATCTAAAAGGTTATCCAACAAATGTCTATTATTCTATTCAGTGTATACTGGTGCCTCGGGTTATTTCTCACCAAGTACATGATTTTGCATTTCCCCTTGCTGAACTTTATGATATTCCTCTCTGCCCATTTCTCCAACCTGTCAAGCAGGTTGCTGCTCTGTGTAGCAACACAACAGTCTGGTGTACCAGTCAGTTCCCTCAGTTCTGTATTATCTATGAAATCGCTGAGAGTGCACTCTGTTCTCTCATCTAAGTCATTAATGAATTCAGTAAAGTTTGAACAGTATTAGCCACAGTATTGACCCCTGTGGTATGCCACCAGTGACTGACCTCCAGCTCAGCCCTTCACCATTGAACACAACTGTCTGGATCCCTTAGCTCAGCCAGTTTTCAACTCACCTCACTGTCTACTTATCTAAATCATACTTTGTCAGCTTCTCTATCAGGATGTTATGAGAAAATATGCCAAAAAGCTTTGCTAAAGTTGAGGTAAATAACATGAACTGCTCTCCTCTTGTCTATCAAACCAGTCACTTCACTAAGGTTGATCAAGGGTGATTCCTACTTCGTAAATCCATGCTGGATACTCCTGATCACCTTCTTGTCCTTCATGTGTTTGGAAATACATTCCAGGCAGATTTTCTTCATTTTATTTCCACAGATTGAGGTTAAGCTGACTGGCCTGGACCTCTCCTCTTTCCAGAGCCTTATCACATGGGATTCTTCCAAGCAGATCTCTGAAGAGTCTGAAGTGTACTCTCCTGAAATACAGGTTGTGGTCCTTCTTTTTGCCTTCCTCCCTCCTTTCAGGATCCTGAACTCTACCATCTCCTGATTATTGCAGACAAGAGCACCCTGACTTTCCCATCATTGAATAATTCTTTCTCCTTCATAATTATCAAGTTCAGCAGGGCGGGCACCTTTCTTTGTTGGTTCTTCAGTTACCTGTGCCAGGAACTCATCTTCAACACACTCTAAAGATCTCCCAAATTATGTGAGTCCTGCTGTATTGCCCAACTAGCACATGTCAGGGCGGTTAAAGTCTCTCAAAATGACCAGGTCTGGTGAATGTGAGGCCTCTTCCAGTTTTTTGATGAAGGCCATATCTACTTCTTCCTGATCAAGAGGTCTATGGCAGATACTTACTACAGTAGCACACATGTTGGTCTACCCACTAGTCTTTACTTATAAGTTCTTGACTAACTCCTGGAGGCATTATGCAGGCAGGCCTCCATGCACTCCATCTGTTCCACATAAAGGACAACTTCCCCTCCTCAACTTCCCAGCCTCTCGTCCTAAAAAGCCTGTGTCCTTCCATTAAAGCACTAAGTCATGTGCACCTTTCAATATCTTCGTGTAGTCTCAATGTAGTTGTGATGGAAGAACTGTAAAGAAAAGGAAGATTGAAGGGAAATGGTTGCTTTAACGGCAAGAAAGAAAAACAACCTGGCTTAAGGCAATCTTGCTTTACTTATTTATGTGATCAAAATAAGATTTCAAAAATGGAAACAGCTAGTGCCTGTTTTGTATTAGTATGACAGGTTTAAGATGTAGGGAGTGCAAGACTTTGGCTCAAAACTGACTGGCTGATTAAATTTGATAGCCTTGTAATAGAATTTTATAAGACTTTGCAGAGGTGTATAGTACAGAAATGTGACTGCATGCTGAATAAGCTTTTATCCTCCATTTTTTAATACCAATACTGTTCAAACTAGGCTCTGAAATGTATTCCTTAACTAAAAGATTTGCTATATTTAATTTATGCGAAGGGACAAGCACGTGGGAAGTATAAAACTTTTCAGTTATTTGAACCACATTAACTAGCAAAATGTGCACTTTACAGACTGTACAGATGCTTGTATCTTATCTTTTGAAAATTACTTTGAAGAGAGATAGCTGAACTGCTTCCTGCTTTCTTCTTTTTATCAGCAGTACTGTCTTACTCCAGTATTACCAAAACATAAATCAAATTCACTTTTATCAATCAAAGTTCATTTAAAGGGTATTTCAGCTACAGAGATAAAAGACCAAACAGAGGTTAATCCAATCACATTTGAAAGTGAAACATGACATTTACAAAACTATTTTCTGTAGGTATAAGACAATTCTTTCTTTTTTTTTTTGTTTCAAATTTAATATTTTTCTTCCATTCCAAACCAATTTTGCTATAGAGGACCACTGAAATGAAAAGAATTTGTTTTTTGATAACACAATGGTTCCTGTAGCAACATATTAATGTGACGAACACAAGGTAATTAGGGTCAATGAAAGAGATACTTTGAGTGACTTTGGAATATATTCAAATGTAAAACAAAATGCAAAATACTGTAATACAGAAACTCTATTCCTGATTATGTATGCTACTGTGTGTTTAAGATACAAATAGAGAAACATTAACAGAAACAGTAACACTAAGCAAAACTGAAATCCTTTCTATTTAGATATATCCACAAAGAAAATATTTCAGAAAAATACTTGCAGATAGAAACTAATCTTTATCAAAACTACTGATAGGAGCAGTGTATTCCAGAACGACCAGAATAGTGCACATCAAAGGATCTAGTAGACAGAAACCTGACTAACTGGGACATGACCTCCCTACTTTGATAAAATCCAGAGAGAAAGACATGACGGAAAGGTTTGAATAAACACAAAGGACAGTGAAAGGAATTTCTATTATTGAGGTTTGACTTCTCCTTCTTTAGATACTTGTATTACTAGTTCTCACTAGTGTAGAGGGATATAAGTTTTGGAATGAAATGCTATTTTAAAAAATATTATTTGTTTCTTAGCTTTCAGTAATGTCAGATAGACATATCATACCTATAAAAGCGTTTATCACAAAGCTAAGGAAAAAAGTCTTCAAGATACTCAATCACTAATCTGGGAAGAACAAATAATCAAAGTCACAATTAGAAACACTGAATACTAAGGCTGGGATAGAAAATCTGAATCCCCAACAGATCAAAGGATCATGCTGCCTCTTCTTGGCCATCTGCCAATAATTAGTAACTTTGAACCTCAACAGCCTACAGATCATTTCTTGTAAAAATGTGTTTCCACTCCTCCCTGGAGTTTTGCAGACATGGAACAGCTATGTGAAGGCTGAAAATTGTACGAGTATTTAGGTTGTCAGAACTTTTTTAAGCCTTGCTTACAAGGCAAGCCTGTTACCAAATGCCCACCCAGCTGCTCTCTCTCTCTTGTGTCTCCTCAAGAGGACAAGTGGAGGAAATAAGACAAAAAAGTTCATGGGTCAAGATAAATACAGGGAGATTAGTACCCAATTACCATCTCTGGTAAAATAGATATGGGGAATATTAATGTAATTCATTGACAATTAAAATGCAGCTGTATGGTAAAAAATAAAGACAAATTAAAACAAAAACTTATCCCTACTCCCACTTTTTCTCAGGTTCCACATCACTCCTTCACTTCCAACTCATCTCCATCCTCCCTCACACCATGAGCAACACAGAGGGGATGGAAATGGGATCGGTTCTCCATGGGCTGCAGGGTGAATATTTGGTCCATCATGGACTTCTCCACAGTCTGCAGGGAAACACCTGCTCCACTGTGGTCTCTCCTTCAGGTTGCATGGAAATCTCTGCTCCAGTGTGTGGAGGGCCTCCTTCCCCTCTTTCTATGACCATGCTGTTTTCACTGCTCTGCCTCACACTTCTTTTCCTCTCTATTCTCTAGTGTTTTGACAAATGTGTTGTCATAGAGATGCCACCAGCTTGGCTGATGGGCTGCAGTGGGTCTGTTGGATCTGGCTGGAAACAGCTGTGTCTGGTATGGGGCAGCCCCTGGTCTCTACTCAGAGAGGCCACTGCAGCCTCTCTACTGCCAAAACATCGACATGGACATCCAACACACGCATGAACAAAAAGGTTGGTAAAAAACCTTCTAGTGTAATTTTGCACTTGCACTAGAAAGGAGATGATAAGGCTCGGGGGAGACCTAATTGTGGCCTACCAATACCTAAAAGGGGTCTACGGAAAAGACGGAAAGGGACTGTTTACAAGGGCAGGGAGTGATAGGACAAGGAGGAATGGGTTTAAACTAAAAAAGGGGAGATTTAGATTAGATATTAGAAAGAAATTCTTCCCTGTGAGGGTGGTGAGGCACTAGAACAGGTTGCCTAGAGAAGCTGTGGAGGCCCCATCCCCAAAATGTTCAAGCACCTCGAGTACTGTGTCCAGTTTTGGGCCTCTCACCACAAGAAAGACATCGAGGCCCTGGAGCGTGTCCAGAGAAGGGCAACGAAACTGGTGAAGGGGCTGGAGCACAGGTCTTATGAGGAGCAGCTGAAGGAACTGGGCTTGTTTAGTCTGGAGAAGAGGAGGCTCAGGGCAGACCTTATTGCCCTCTACAACTACCTGAAAGGGAGTTGTGGTGAGCTGGGGGTTGGCCTCTTCTCGCAGATAACTAGTGACAGGACAAGGGGAAATGGCTGCAAGTTGCGCCAGGGAAGGTTCAGGTTGGAGATGAGGAGAAATTTCTTCTCTGAAAGGGGGGTCGGGCATTGGAACGGGTTGCCCAGGGAGGGGGTGGAGTCACCGTCCCTGCGGGTATTTAAGGAAAGGTTAGACACAGTACTGAAGGACATGGTTTAGTGGTTAATAGGTGGTGGGAGGACGGTTGGACTGGATGATCCTTGAGGTCTGTTCCAACCTTAATGATTCTATTCTATGTTTCTATGAAAGGCTTTAATAGTATCTCAAACACTGAACAACTGACAGTAAGACTGAAAGCTTCTAAGTTTGATATAGCCATATTATTTAAAGAGTCTGTGAAGACAGGACATCAATCCACAGTGGTGAGTCTGAGCCTCCTGCTGTGTTTATTGTAAAGGCTGCCCCAAGCCTGTGACTGCTGAGCTATTGGGGTAAGGAAACAGAGAGTCCAATGGTCCTGAGTATAAATACCATTCTTTTCTGTGCTCTTGACTTTAGACCCTGGCATACTTTAGCCATGTTGCCTAATGATGTGTGCAGGCTTAAGAAAGACTTTGGCTATTACTTATCAGGAACAAAACTATAAATAAGTTTTTCAGGCCATCTGAAAACATCTGCCAATAACTTTTAAAAGTGTAACTCCCACATGTTCACAAATTGCATGTACTGTAGAAGGCGGTTTGTGCAGGGGGGGAAGCTATTTAATCAGTGGCTTTGATCATTACTTGCTTATATATTTTAGTATCTCTCCCTGGCAAACCTGTTTCCCTGCTACCTTAAGCTAAATTCCGTGGATCTCATAAAATAATTCACTACCCTAACCTGTACCCTGTTACAGCTTCTCCTTGTAGTGTGGGAGGACACATGGAGAACAGCATTCACAATGACTGTGCTGGGTCCCACTAGAAAGTTGCAACATTCCCTTTTACAGGACATAAAGGTGTTGGTTGAGTACTACAAGAGTTCATACTTTCAGTCTGTCACCAGTCCATTGCTACCGCCCTTCTGAGCTTGCAGATAGAGTGGCAGCAGTGTGTAGTTCCTTATTAGAGGGGAAACAGAAGAAAGGTAAGGAGAAAAATAGTACATATATAAAAGAAATTAAATGTAAAAGTTGATATGACTATTCCATTGTCTTCTGTAATGTTCCCCTGTCTTCTAAGTCATTTTCTTAATCTAGGTTTTCACAGAAATTTGATTTGGAAAGTTTGGAAAGTTTCCAAATATGAGTGACAGGGTAGAGTAAGAGGGGGAGGAAAACATTTTAAAAAAATGTAAAAAACTTTTCAAAAAGAAATTGCTATGTTAATGTCTGTCTTTTTCCTTTTTTTTTTTCTTTTCTTTCCTAAGGAAACAAGAAATTACACAATCACACCAGCTGAAATCTTTTTGGTGTGGGTGTTCCAGCATTAAGCTGAAGACCTCAGAACCTGATTTGAAACCTGCCAGCCTTCTGTCCAACGGTATCAGCTGATTCTGGAGGGCTTTGTTATTTGTTTACAATGACAGATTGAAGATAAAGTACTTCAGAAATTAAACTTACCATAGAACAGGGTGTTTAGTGCTGTTTTATAGCATGAAATTTACACCATAATTTTCACAGTAAATGTTATACTTGTACTCACAAGCAGCCATGCTACTAAACATACTTTCCTTCTTTCAGTCTTTCCTTTCCTTTTCCATCTTTCCACTTCTTTCTTCATTTCTTTCCTCCTTGCTTTCTTTTGAAAATACTGGGTGGAAAATCCTGAAAAAAATGTATAGAGTTTATCCCATCAATCAAGATCAATTTCTGCATAAAATCCAAATAAACATTAACAAAACCAAAAAAACCATGCAAATAATGTCTTACAAAAATCATTCTGGAACCTTTCAGTCAAGCTAGTTTCTTTTGACTCATCTCTGATTGTGGTGCTACTTTTTCATAAGGAACAATAAAATCCATCCTAGCATAACATCATAACCCTCTGTGAAATCTTTCCTCATCTCATTTCCCTCCTGCACTAAGCAGAGAAAACCCAAATGCCAGCACCAGTCTTGGCATCACACACCTGAAGGGAAAGTACACACTGAATCAGAAAGCACATTGCCAGGTGCGATTTCTGCCTGCTGAGATTTCCACCAGCTGGAAAGCAGCAGAGCTGCCACTGCACAGTCAACACAGGAGGGTTAAACAAGTTTATTGATCATTAGAGTCATTTTACTGCTACATTACATACAAATTATGAGCAAAGCATTACATGATAGTCTACTACTTGGGCCAAGAGTGCCCAAGAATGCATTGTGCATAAACATGAAGACGCCATGTAAATACATTATACAAAAATAATATAATAATTATATATGCAATGTATTTTATGTCAATATATTTTATGTCAATGTCTAATATAAACATGTTTTATATTTATGTTTACAACATTTTGAATACTATGTATTCTTATATGCCCTTATAGAGAAAATAGAATCATCTTCTGAAAGATGTGAGCTTGGTGACAATTCACTGAAGGCTGGCACAAGCTGGATTTGCGGCAACTATAAGTTCTATTAATCTGATGCATCTAACTCTCTTTAATTTAATTTTCCCTAGCTAAGAAACTTTTTTTTCTGATTGTCACTTTTACCATGGAACTCATGGAGACATTTCTTCAGACAGTCCCTGGGATTTTTGTAGGTGCCTTCAGGTCAGGGACTGTTACTTTGTTTATGACGTAGATTTTGTTTGTGAGTAAAAAGACAATTTATTTTATATTTCCCATTAACTTCCTGCCCTCAGATCTATTTCACAAGAAAACTTCAAGATCTGGTAAATAATTACATAAGACCTTTTATAGTTATGATGTATTTAGTTTATTTTATTCTGAGGTAAAGAGATAATCTTGTGAGAAGAAATGTACCTCTCTATGTATAGTGAAAAAAAATAAAAAATAATCCTTCTTTCCCTATATAAGCCCATAATGCATTGACATCTTGAATATCAAATGTAATACTGATTATCCCATCTCCCAAGGTCACCCAAGATCAGAGAGACTGCAAAAGCAAAGAGAAGTGTAAGGTAGATAATTGGAAGTATAGGATAAGTAAAGATTAAGTTAAGATTACATGGGGTATCCTGAATAAAATAGATGAATAAAACCAAAGATGTGATTCTAGTCTGCAAAATCAAG
Organism: Psophia crepitans; assembly: GCA_013399095.1. NCBI lineage: Eukaryota > Metazoa > Chordata > Aves > Gruiformes > Psophiidae > Psophia > Psophia crepitans. The sequence goes on along the minus strand of VWZZ01005160.1, from coordinate 202,678 downwards.
GTTACAGAGCATTTGAATCCAGAACAATCAGTATTTCTTCAAATGCAATAATCAACGCACACCCAATGAAATTCATAGGAGAAAATTAAAGTAAAAAGAGCATATTTTTTTCACATAACCTGTTTCACATGCTGAGAGTGTCTTAAATCTTGAAAATGTAAATTAAATTAAAAGGGACTTAATGGGGAAAAGGTGCATCAAGGTTATTAGGCATGATCATAGAATCGTAGAATTATTAAGGTTGGAAGAGACCTCAAGGATCATCTAGTTCAACCGTCCCCCCAACACCTATTAACCACTAAACCATGTCCTTCAGTACTGCATCTAACCTTTCCTTAAACACCCGCAAGGACGGTGACTCCACCACCTCCCTGGGCAACCTCTTCCAATGCCTGACCACCCTTTCCAAGAAGAAATTTCTCCTCATCTCCAACCTAAACCTCCCCTGGCGCAACTTGCAGCCGTTCCCCCTAGTCCTGTCACTAGTTATCTGCGAGAAGAGGCCAACCCCCAGCTCACCACAACTCCCTTTCAGGTAGTTGTAGAGGGCAATAAGGACTCCCCTGAGCCTCCTCTTCTCCAGACTAAACAGTCCCAGTTCCCTCAGCTGCTCCTCATAAGACCTGTGCTCCAGCCCCTTCACCAGTTTCGTTGCCCTTCTCTGGACACGCTCAGGGCCTCAACGATGATTGTTTATTGCACACAGTTAAAGGATACAGTGGGGCATGTATCACTTTACATTTGGCCTCATACACTTTTTAATAAATACATCTGCTTGTGCTCTTCGAGGAAAGAGACAAGGTTAAATCTTTGGCCTGATTTGGTGGTGTTATCCTTTCACATTCTTACACAGAGCTATCACAGACTGTTTTGACTAACTAGAAAGGTGGTGATCAATGATGATGTAATTAGAAGGCCTGAAATGTTCTGTAAGTATATTTTAATAATGTGGAAACTTAAGCAGAAGATCATACTGACCTTGTGTAGGCCTGAAATTAAAATTTATTTGCTTTATAGACACATGTTATTCTGAAGGATTGTAAGTATGTATGTATTTAAAATATGAATGACATTTAGGAAGATGAAAGAAAACTTAGAGAAAAAACCCACAATTTTTTTGTGCAGTTTTGTTTGCTTGAGCTTGTTTTTCTGGAAAATACTAAGTAAAATAACTACTAAGTACTGGTGAATCACTGGGAGAGCTGTTCTTTCTAACAGCAGATCTCTAGTCATGGTGTACTCTTTACTTGGACTTTCCTGGACAGTGTGCTGGTTCTTTAATTGATGCTTATGTGTCTAAACTTCAGATGCTTATGTTTTTAACAAGTGTCTAGCATTTTCCTGAGGCATGCAAACGAGAGCAACGGAAAGCTGCGTTTTAACAGTTTATATCTCAGTAAAAGCCATACAAGTGGATGACAGTATAATTAATGACGTTTACTCTCTAAACTTCCATTAGTGCTACAGGTTTTATTTTACAGACTTATCACATCAGTGTCTAAAAACCTTAATATCATATGCAAAGTTTTATCATTCGTCCACTCTAAAGGTTGAAAAGTAGGACTTGGAATCAGGTCTCCAGTGCTTGTGGCAGTTCACTCTTTGTTTTCCCTGCTATGTCTTTTTCCTGCGAATTTTTCCTGACTGTTGACAGACTCAAGATAATTGGGCTGGTGCACATTAGATCTGATACTACAGCTGTAGCTTCATCTGCGCTAGGCTGAGCACACAGGAATTCCAGACAAAAACAGTGACGTTATTTGCCACTTTCAGTTAAGAAAGTTATGGGCAGGATGTTTTAACTTGCCACCGTTTTTCCTGCATTCTCAGCTGAAAGTCTGTGTTGGAGAGAGCACTCTCTGAGACAGGCCCTGGTTTAAGATAAACTCCATGTGTACAAACACATACCTACTTCTCTTCTAATTCAAACATAAATAGATTAACTAAAAGGACCAGTAATTAAAATTTGATGTTAGACTGAAAGAGAGGAACAATGAAGCTTCACATGGCTAGTAGCAACTGTGGCTAACCAATGTGAGGTTAGTCCAGTCCTCTTAACAATTCCTTAATACAAATGTCCATATCATAACTTAAAGACTGTTCTGGTCAAGGCCTAAAACTCATACCTGGATGACTGTGAATCTTCCCAAGCTACCTTTGGAGTGTTTAATACTACCAGATATAACACCTCTTGTTCTGAGTCCTAACTGGCAGGTCAGTGTTTTTCACAGCCAGGGATGCCTTCTCCTTGTCGAAGAATTTTTTCTCCATAGCTCAGCGTATTGAGCAAATAAAGAGTACCTCAGATCATCGATAAGAGACATGTAGCCTTGGCTTAGAGGATAGGGCAAAGTCAATGGACAAATGCCTTTGATGTTAAATCAAAACAGTATAAGGGCTTGATGGAGTTAGTTGCTGAAGAGTTCAAATTATAGAGTCAGATTAAGGCATGTAAAATTGCCAATGTTTAAGACTGACCTAGAGACAGAATGCTGCAAGAAAGCACAGGCACATCATGGAACAAAAGCTGTTATAAGGATTATACCTATGAACATTAAATTATTCTATACTCAGAAGTCTTATCACAATCATTATTCAACACACTTTGAACAAAGCATGTTAGAAACATTCCAGCTATAAAAGAATGCTTGCAATAGTTCAAGTATCAGCTCATTTTTATGTAGATCCAGAAAAGTAAAATATGGCAATTAGACTGGCATTTATTATCATCCCAGCCCTCCTGCTGTGTTACACCCATCTAGATGAAGTTTCTGACCTCAAGGAAGTTCACGTAAATTTTGTCATTGACTGAAATTGGTATTGGGATCTACGCAGTCTGTGCTCTGAAAAAATGACCATTCCAGAATATGACAAAAATACTCTTCAGAAGGAAAACAGAATCATAGAATCATAATATCCCGAGTTGGAAGGGACCCTTAAGGATCATCGAGTCCAACTCCTGGCTCCACACAGGACCAGCCCAATCAGAGCAGATGACTGAGAGCGTTGTCCAGACGCTTCTTGAACTCAGTCAAGCTTGGTGTGGTGACCACTTTCCTGGGGAAGTGCTTGACAACACCACTAGTAGTGTGAAACTGATTAAGAGGACAGCTGCCCTCATTCAAGCTAAGCAGAAGGGCCAATGTGTAGCTTTACAACACTGTCATATTTTGAAAGAGGAAGTTGTCATCTTCAAAAACTATCAGTTCAAGGATAAAGTCAGAGAGTAAGAGAATTTTCCCTAACTGGAATTGCCCTAGTACAAGGATATTCATTACAGTTCTTTTCTTTGAAAGAAAGATATTAATAAAGAAAGTGTACAGAAAGAAAAGTTAGGAACAAAAAGTAGTTCCAGGGAGGGAGTTCTTCAGAGTAACAAGAAGGCTTCAAAGCAGATGAGAAGGAAACTGTATTCAGCGCTATGCTACTGCCTCTTATAATTATGTCTCCTGTCACCAGGAAAGGCAGTAAAGGCCCTCAGTACTGATTATATAAACCTGTATGCTTGTATTAGATTTTTGTACTGAGACTGACTTTCTGGTACCTCCTCCAAACACTGTCTGTGTTTCTCCTATCATGTTTATGATTGCATATTTTTTGCTGTTTTCTCTTTGATGTAATGGTTGCCAAGTAATTAAAAGCAAAGCTTATTAGTACATAGTTCACACTCAAGGTATAACCTTTGTAATCATTATCATATACCAGGCCGTGCATTTTTAAAGAACTGGCTGATTCTTTGGTAGCTTGTTCACCTCTTGATCTTCGTTGTGGTTCAGCTCCAGCTGGCAGCTAAGCACCACATGACTGCTCACTTACTCCTCCCCTTCCCAGTGGGAATTAGAAGGAAAAGGTAAAACTCGTGGGTTGGGATAAGGACAGTTTACTACAACAGCAAAGGAAGAGAAAAATAACATTACTTACAAAAGAAGAAACACACAATGCAAATTGCTCATCCCTTGAGCCTGATGCCCAGCCTGTCCTCAAGCAGCAACCCCTCCTCCCCAACCAGGTCTCTTTATATACTGAGCATGATGTCATACGGTATGGAATATCCCTTTGGTTTGTTTGGGTCAACTGTCCTGGTTGTGTCCCCTCCCAGCTTCTTGTGAAAACTAACTCTATCACAGCAGGACAATCATCTACTAATTCTTTGCTTTATTACTATTAATAACATGTGTTCTTGTAGATTCCCTTTATTCTTATTGTGTGTATATACACATATATTTTACGTCCTATCTCAGATCAGTCACTTTCTAAGACTTGATTTTCCTTCTGGCTTCATTCAACTGTCTCTTTAGTCTCTGCAATCTTGATTCTGTAAATCATTCATACAGCTTGTGCTCTACATGATTTAGACTTTGCACATGTGTATAGTTATTGTTATATTCAACCCTGGTCCACAAAATCTGTTTACCCTTTGATACAGAGAGCTATTCATCAGTGTATGCCTCCACTGTGTTACAATAAATTTAACTTAATTCACAGGAAATATTATTATGCTTGATGATTCCATATGACAGTGTACATGGTAGATCAAAAAAAGTGAACACTCAAGCTGCATGAAACAGGTGTTATGTCCCAGATCATAGTCAATGTAGAGCTAAACTATGGTTTGTTTTCAGTGTTCTCTTTGATGTTTTTACTTTAGCAGAACATCCATGATAATCTCTGTAAGAATTCCTTCAGAATTAATAGATTTCTGCATTTTAGTAGTCTTAAAGACTACGAGGAAGCTTCTATTTCCAGTTTCTATTTTTTCTTTATGTCTTGCTCTCCTTGTAGTACACTTGTGCTGAAATGGTGGGCAGGTCCAGGGTGACTGCATTCCCTCTTCCAGACTGTTCACTTCTCCAACATGTGATTGTGTGCATCTAACCTGTTTTTTGTTCTTCAAATAAAGAAACAAACAAAACAAATACATAAACATAGTGTATCCAAAATTAAACTTTTCAGCTACTGTGTAAACATTGGATTCTATCAGTAGTTCTGCTCCAGAATTATTCTGCTGCAGGATAAATACCAGGGAGTCTGGCACACATACAATGCTCAGCATTGGTTATTCCTTCAATTCTTGAATGTTTGTTAATGTCTCTTGACTAAATGATTAATGACATTGAGTCTGTTTCAGTATGAAGCTTAAACAGTTTATGATTTATTTCCTTTATACCCACTCAACCTTAAATTTCTGTCTGCTTTGATATCATATTATCAACAGATCAAAATGTATATACAAAAAATACAACTTGAACTGGGAAAGCTAACTCTTCACTTTCTCACTGTGAGGGCTTCATGGGCATGATCGTACAGAGCAAGAGAAGTCTTTAGGAGGAAAGATTACCAGCATATGAGGAGCAGACCTCCACAGAAGCCTTGCTTTAACTCAGGAAAAACTGCACCATCAGAATGAGTACATAAACTGATAAAGTACAGACATCTTAAGACATAACAAGCATGCTGTCCCAGAAAAGTAGTTAAAATGTAGGTGTCATTTCTGGACGATGTGTGGTGGAAAGTGTTCAGATACTGAATTAGTCCTCAAAGTATATTTTTGTGATGTTCAACTCTACACTTGGAATAAAATTTGATAGGATAAAAAGCTATGTCTTTTGTGTAAAACAAAAAGCTTGAAGGGACTTAGTGTGTTCAATAGTGACTATCCCTCATACACCTATGTGCTGTTTTTGGCTGTGATAGAGTTAATTTTTTTCATAGTAGCTAGTACAGGATTATGTTTTGGATAGGCAGTGCTTACACAGAGTTAAGGCCTTTTCTGCTTCTGTCTCCTTGTGAAGATTAACTCTACCCTAGCCAAAACCAGGACAGACAGCTGACCCCAACTGACCAAAGGGATATTCCATACCATATGACATCATGCTCAGCAGATAAAGATGGGGAAAGTAGGAGTAAGGAGGAACATTTGGAGTGATGGCATTTGTCTTCCCAAGTCACCGTTAGACATGACAGAGCCCTGCTTTCCTGGGGATGGCTGAACCCCTGCCTGCCATGGGGAGCTGTGAATTAATTCCTTGTTTTGCTTTGCTTGTGCACGTGGCTTTTACTTTACCTGTTAAACTGTCTTTATCTCAGTCTACAACTTTTCTCACTTTTACTCTTCTGATTTGCTCCCCCATCCTGCCTTGCGGAGGTGAGCAAGTGGTCCTTAGTTGGTGGCTGGGGTTAAACCAACCTAGAAATATTAATTCTCTGCTACATGCTTCAGAGGACCAAAAGAGAAAAAAAATTTAAAGTACTTGCAGTATAGTGTCAGATAGAATAGAAGAAGAGTAGGAAGGAGAAAGTAAAAAAGCAAAGTGGAGTACGATGAGACATCATGGGGGATATAAGAGCAAGAATAAGGTTATTTTGGGAAAGAGAAGCAGCTTACAGGAACGCCGCTTTTTGATTTATTGCCATACATGATAGAAGAGCATGTAGGGTTAACTAAGGTTACGTAGTATCTGAAACCACAATACATCACACTGCACCACTGTAAGCATATTTTTCAAATATTAGCAAACCACAAATCTAAAACACATTGTGTGTGAAGCTGAAACTGCTTTACAGTTTGCAATACAAGAGAAGATGCATCATTTCAACTGACATTTGGACTAGCTGTCAACTAGAAAACTCCTTATGTCAGTTGCAGCATATTGGATCATCCTTTATGGTCTGCAGTCAGGATGATAAAGCGTTATAGGCAACAGGACTTAGAATATTCTACTGTATCTCCCAACCATTTTGATGTCAGACAATATCCTGAAGGAGGTAACTAAAAGTTACTAGTTTGTATAATGAATATTTGCTCGGAATTTTGTAGTTGCTGCCAAATCTGTTCATGTATGTGATATAGCCATATCAGTTGCTTTAACTTGTTTAAGCTTGCTTGAAAAAAAGAAAAATCTCATGCTTTTTTAATCAGAACATTTTACCACTATCTATTTAGTCACCACGAGTTAAAAATTACACAATGAAAGAAAAGAAAGACACTTGTAATGCCAGTATTGTTGCAGTCTAGTCTCTAATATACCATAGAAGTTTCATCATATAAAACTGACAATTGCAATGAAATTTGTAGAGTTGTAAATGAACAGTGCCACAATCATAGAACTTTTCAAAGAAATCTCAGCATAAAGTCACAGTTTATAGAACCTTATCTTACTGTTAACTTAACCTTTGTTGACCTGAATTCTAGAAGACTACGAAACAGCTCTTTATCTAAAAGGTGTATCAGACATTGTTTTGATGAGATCACTCTAGAATTCTACATTTAGAAAGCTAAATTATGTATAAATTTTGAAATACATGTTTTTCTTCTACCAAAAGCATTCTGTCATCTTCATGTTTCAAGAGCTGTTTTCACAAACATTTGGAATAAAAATGAAGCTGTTTTCTATTTTCAGGTTTATTTCAGCTGTCTCTGCCACACTGCACTGAGATAGCTTTGTATGTTTTCATTAGAATTTTCTGTTATCTGTGCCTACCCATTCCTATCCATTGGCTTATTTTATTTACATGTGTATCTCACTCTTGAATTATAACCTCTGTAAATGAAACTTGCTTACATTCTTGCTGTTGCCTCATTGTAACATAGGTCTACCTGCTAGTGTATGTAAGCATTAATAAAGGTTCTCTGTCTGATTGCTAGTCCCCGTTCTACTCTCAATGCCACCCCCTTATTTAAAGATAGGCAGCTGTTATTATAGTCACACTGCAATTGTACATGCCATATAATTTATTAGTATATTCTCACAATTTATTTGAATGAGTGAGAGGTACTTGAAACCAGATATAAGGAGAGAAAGTAAAGAAGCCATTAGTCAACAAATATACTCCTATGTGATTAATAGTTCTTATTTAGCTACTTATAGATTATCTGAGTGTGACTTCTGGGCCATTCTAAATTATTGCTTGTAGAGGTACATGTCAGGCAGAATGAATGTTTTATCTGTGTGCCTGAAGATTTGTCTTGAGCATCTCTACACCAATAATTTTCTACAGGGTTGAAAGGCTTTGATCATTTTTAGTAAAATCAATGAAGAAACAAAAATGTTTTATAATTTTTCCTTTATTCATTCTCAAGCAGTATGAATGATGAATAAACCCAAAGTGTTGTTTCCCGGTGCATGGATGATTAAACTAAGTATATGAACTTTTGAGATAATTTGGATTTAGAATAAACCACTTGAAGTTTATTCCAGTTGGCTGTTACTATAACATTGCTGAAGACTAACATGAAGGCTAAAGAAGTACTCAGAAAATGTGGAAGTTTGTGGACCTTTTCTGAAAGACTGACATGGGAAGAAGCTGTGTGGATCTTGTCATTCCGTCTCATTCAACTCAGTTCAGTGCTTAAGCAAAATGCGATTGTGTGAAATGACACAGAATTCCAGGAGTTAATCTTTAACAACAAATAAAAAATAGTAATGGCATTTTTTTCAAGTTTCTAAGTTGGTTGAATATTACAAGTTAAAATCAATCTTTAGTTGACTTTGAGCATAACTGAATACATAATCAGTCTCTTTTCCCTCTTTTTTGTAACCTTACATTTAATGCCAGTCACTGTTGTGGGATACTTGCACAGCCCATCCTTGGCCTGGCTAATAACAGTTGTTAAGACAGGTATGTTAACAGTGGCTGTGAAAGGTACATCCTAAACTGCCTGAGAACGCCTTCACCCAAACTGATGAATTTGCAGATGAAGATGACTATCAGACAGCTTAAACACTAACCTTGGAATTACAATGAAACTTTAGAAATTAAGAGGAACTCAACTGAAAAAGAAGTATAAAAGACGCATGAGAATCTGCAACATTTTAGGTTGTAAGATTTGTGAGGGAGATCCCTAGAAGTGCAAACAGCAGGAATCAATAGAAAACTCCCAATAGAATAGAATAGAATAAAATAAAATAGAATCATTAAGGTTGGAAGAGACCTCAAGGATCATCCAGTTCAACCGTCCCCCTCCCCCACCTATTAACCACTAAACCATGTCCTTCAGTACCGCGTCTAACCTTTCCTTAAATGCCCGCATAAGGACCTCTACCTTGGCCAAGTAAGAGCCATTGGATGCTGTGACAAACTTGAATCCTGGCATCTGTGGGTAAATGTGGCCTTGTTGGAGGACAGCATGGATGCACATAAATCTGGAGCACCACATCTCACAGCAAGTGCGTGTAAGAGGGACAATCCACACGCGCAGGAAAGGGGACGTGTGTAGTTGCAACCTACACTGCCTGTGAGAGTGTGTGCACATAATTCTGTGCATACATGTGTATGGGTGTGAGGTTAGAGCATTTTGGATTTGGTTATAGAGGGGGGTTTCTTAGCATTTTATAAATTTCTATTATGGAGGCTTGTATGTTGTATTGCTGATATTGATCCTAAATTGCACTGATTGCCTGCTAATTATGTGTCATGAACAAATCAGTAAAACTTTTTGATCCTGATTTGGTTTGAAACACATGAACTGAGCATTGTTTTCCCTGTGACAATTTTCATTACTCATACAGTCATTAATAAAATGCATATATATTTTTATATGTATAAAATAGCTCATCATTTATATGGATGATGCTTTATAAAAAGATAAAAAAATGTGCAATAGTCCCCTCCTTACTTTACATTTGATTTATAAAAGGAATATACATTAAAAAAAAAATTAAGAAAAAAAAAAGGCATCATCACACTTGCTTGCATCCTAGTTTATGAATATTATATCAGCCTAACAACTGCTAGAAGTACATTCTCTTTCTAAAATTTGGAAACCTTTGAGAAAGGAGTGGTTTGGGTTTTTTTTCTTTTTAGGAGACTGCCTAATATTGTAAGGCAAACGTAGTGCAATTTTAGACATTCCTATAGTGCAAATAAACAGCAATAAAATTATTAATCCTAGAAATGTATATAAATTGTGATAAGGATTCATTCCAAATCTAGTAACTTAGAAGTCAAAAGGTTAATTAAAGTCCAAATCTAATCAAGCTTGGCAGTGTTGATTTTCATTCCCCAAGTGAAAATTCCATGTAGATAACAGAATAAAATTATCCATTTGCTGTAAATGTTGATAAAGTTCACTGAGATCTTAAAATATTTCTGAAGGCAGCTCAAAACACGAGGACAAAGTCTTAACACTTTCTCTCAGATCACCAAGAACTGGAGTAACATTTTGCTCATTTGTGGGACCTCTCAGAGTGTCTGATTTATATACATCACATGCCAGATGGGTTGAACTGCAAATGTGTGCAATTTCATCCTTGTCACAAGAAATAGCCATTCACTTTTATCTTTTTATTATTATTATTATTAATACTGGTTAGAGATTTCTCTCTTGCTTTCTTGCTAGATAGCTATGCAACTGGTCTGAACAAACCATCCTAGTTAACATCATGATCTTTTTTTGATCAAGTCAATCCTTTTTCACCATCTTCATGTTCTCAGTCCATTTGTTTTGTTATTTTTCTTTCTGAAAACTGTTAATTCCTGGGATTTAGGGAGTTTTTTAGTTCCTTTGCTTCCTTTGACAGTTTATTCATCTCAAAGGGGAAGCATAAGAACTGGACAGGACAGAATCTCTACATCTGAGGTTTTCCTCTTATTTTGATGTTCTCAAACATCTATTAGACTGATGTCTAGCCTTTATAATTTCCTTAATTACTTAAAACTAAGTAGCATTGACTAATAAAGCTATTTTTAATTTATTTCCAAAGAACAGAGTTTGTCATTTCTTCATCCCTAGAGATGACCTTGCTGAACCAAACGGTCACATTTTTCACAGCCTAAAACAATTAATTTCCCTATTTGTTTCACAATGTAATAATACAAAAAGTGCAGCACAGCAGAAGCCGTGGATACCAGAGCAGCCAAAAACATACTTTGTAAAAAAAAAAAAAAGTTATAATCTTAAATCATAATAAAAAAAATCAGCCAAAATAATTGATCTTTAAAATGTCATATGGAAAAATAAGAAATATGAGAGAAAAATATGAGGGAAAAGAAGGGAATTAAAGACAAATCACCACCTACAAAAAAGTGATCCTAACAAAAGTGGTGTGGAAAAAACTTGGAAGTTTATCTCTGCTTTTATAAAAATATATTTAAATGAAAAATGTGCTCCTATCAGATAAATACTCTGGCAAAATATTTTGTTCACAGTACCCAGAGAGAGGGCTTAGTGTACATGGAGATTTGTCTGCTTTTCTTTTCTAGTCAGAGGAGTTAATCTAATAAAAGCTTTCCTCAATTTGAAGCATCCTTTTTTCAATGGTTTATTCACAGAATCATAGAATCTTTTAGGATGGAAAAGATCTTTAAGATCATCGAGTCCAATTCTTAACCTAACACTGCCAAGTTCAACCACTAAACCATGTCCAGAAGTGTCACATCTACACATCCTTTCGATACCTCCAGGGATGATGACTCAATCACTTCCCTGGGAAACCTGTTTCGATGCTTGACAACTCTTTTGGTGAATAAATATTTCCTAATTTCCAATCTAAACCTTCCCTGGAGCAAATTGAGGCCACAACTTTTCCTATTACTTCTAACTTGGGAGAAGAGACCAACACCCACCTCCCCACAACCTCCTTTCAGGTAGCCATAGTGAGAGATAAGGTCTCCCCTCAGCCTCCTCTTCTCCAGACCAAACAACCTCAGTTCCCTCAGCTGCTCCTCATCAAACTTGTGCTCCAAATTCTTCGCCAGCTTTGTTGCCCTTCTCTGGACACACTCCAGCAGCTCAATGTCCTTCTTGTATTGAGGGGCCCAAAACTGGACACAGTACTCGAGGTGCGGCCTCACCAGGGCCGAGTACAGGGGATCAATCACTTCCCTACTCCTGCTGGCCACACCATTCCTGATACAAGCCAGGATGCTTTTGGCCTTCTTGGCCACCTGGACACACTGCCCCAGATCCTTCTCCTCCAGGCAGCTTTCCAGCCACTCTTCCTCAAGCCTGTAGCATTGCCTGGAGTTGTTGTGACTGTAATGCAGGACCCAGCACTGAGCCTTGTTGAACCTCATACAGTTGGCCTTGGCCCATCGATCCAGCCTGTCCAGATCCATCTGTAGAACCTTTCTGTCCCCAAGCACATCGACATTCCTGACCAACTAGGTGTTGCCTGCAAACTTATTAAGGATGCACTCTATCCCCTCATTCAGATAAAGCTATTAAACAGAACTGGCCCCATACTGAGCCCTGGGGAACACCATGTGCGACTGGCCACCAGCTGGATTTAACTCCATTCACCACCACTCTTTGGGTCTGGCCATCCAGTCAGATTTTTACCCAGTAGAGAGTATACCTGTCTAAGTCATGAGCCACCAGTTTCTCCAGGAGAATGCTGTGGGAAATGATGTCAAAAGTTTTACTAAAGTCTAGGTAGACAACATCCACAACCTTGCTGTTATCTGCAAAGCAGGTCACCTTCTCATAGGAGATCAGATTAGGCAGGCAGGACCTACCTTTCATAAACTGATGCTGACTGGGCCTGATCACCTGGTTGTCCTGTCTGTGATGGCACTCAGGATGATCTGCTCCATAACCTTCCCTGACACCAAGATCATACTGACAGGTCTGTAGTTCCCTGGATCCTCCTTCTGGCCCTTCTTGTAAATGTATGTCAGATTTCCTAACCTTCAATCAATTGCGACCTCCTTAGTTAGCCAGGACTGCTGACAAATGATGAAAGGTGGCTTGGTAAGCAGTTCTTCCAGGTCCCTCAATGTCTTTGGGTGGATTTTGTCTGGCCCCATAGACTTCTGTATGTCAAGTGGTGTAGCAGTTCACTAACAATTTCCCCATTGATTATGGTGATCAGAGGGCTGGAACACCTCTCCTATTAAGACAGGCTGAGACAGCTGGGGTTGTTCAACCTGGAGAAGAGAAGGTTGTGGGGAGACCTTATTGCAGCTTTCCAGTACCTAAAGGGGCCTACAGGAAAGCTGGAGAGGGACCATTTAACAGGGAGTTTAGTAATAGGATGAGGGTTAATAGGTTTAAACTAAAAGAGGGGAGACTTAGATTAAATGTTAGGAAGAAATTCTTTACTGTGAGGGTGATGAGATGGTGGAACAGGTTGCCCAGAGAGCTTGTGGATGCCTCATCCCTGGCAGTGTTCAGTTGGAACAGTTCAGTGTTGGATGGGGCTTTGGGCAACCTGGTCTAGTGTGGGGTGTCCCTGCCCATGGCAGGAGAGCTGAAATGAGATGATCTTTGAAGTTCTTTCCAACCCAAACCATTCTACGATTCTATGATGGCTTCATTCTGCTCCCCATCCCTGTCTTCCAGCTCAGGCGTCTGGGTACCCAGAGAAAAACTGCTCTTAGTATTAAAGACTAAGGCAAAGAAGGCATTCTTTGACACTGTTTCTCCCTGCATCCAGTAGAGGATGGAGAAACTGCTTAGCCCTCCTTTTTATTGCTAATGTATTTATAGAAATATATGTTATTGTGTTTCATAGCAGTAGCCAGATTAAGTTTTAGTTGGGTTTTGGCCTTTCTAATTTTCTCCCTGCATAACCTCACGACATCCTTGCAGTCCTCCTGAGTTTTCTGGCCCTTCTTTCAAAGGTCATAAACTTTCCTTTTTTCCCTAAGTTCCAGTCAAAGCTCTCTATTCCGCCGACTTGTCTTTTGGCACATGTGGATGGCCTGCTCCTGCACCTTTACGAGTTGGTTCTTGAACAATATCCAGGCTTCCTAGATTCCTTTGCCCTTCAGGACTGCCTCACAAGGGACTTTATCAACAAGGCTCCTAAACAGGCCTAAGTCTTACCTCCGGAATTCCAAGGTAGCAGCCCTCAAAGCATCTACAAGTCCTTCTCTGTTTGCGACCAAAGGTCCATTGGTGTGCCTTCCCTAGTTAGGTCACTCAACAACTGTATCAGAAAGTTATCTTACACACATTCCTGGAACTTCCTAGACTGCTTCCTTTCTGCTCTATTGCATTTCCAGAAGACATCTGGTAGGTTGAAATCCTCCATGAGGACATGGTCTAGCCATTGTGAGACTTCTCCCAGCTGCTTATAGAATATTTTGTCTGCCTCTTCATCCTGGTTGGATGGTCTACAGCAGACTCCTACCATGATATCTGATTTTTGCCCTTTCCCCTGATTCTTACCCATAAACACTTACTATTATCATCACCATCATCAATCTCTAGACAATCAAAACACTTCGTAACATCCATGGTTACCCCACTGCCTCTCCTTCCTTGCCTATCCCTTTTGAAGAGTTTATATATATAGTCTATTGCTTTACCCTGGTTGTGTGAGTTGTTCCACCATGTTTCCATGACGACAACTATATGATTTTCCCACTACACAGTGGCTTCCAGTTCCTCCTCTTTGTTGTGTGCATGGTGTAGGTGCAATTCAGTTGAGTTATTGATCCCACTGACTTTTTTTGGGAAGGAGCCCTAATTCCTATGTGACCATTGTCAGGTGCTTCCATGGTTTCCAGCATATCGATGATCCTTGCGTCTTTGCTGCTGCATGGATCTGCATCCTCTATCTCCACTGAGATAGCAGACTGAAAGACCTTGCTAGCCAACCGTCCTTCAAACATTAGTGTGCTTTACCTCAAATGTTTTTATCTTCCTTATCCCCCATCTATTTCTAAAATTGTATTGAACTGAATCTACGTAAGTCAAGAGATTCTGTAGTTCTAAAAAAAAACCCCAAACGATCTTTATCTTTGATGTTTAGTGCAATGTAGTAATAAAAAATATATTCTGGACCTTTGTGAAAAAATGTGGAATGATAAACACATACTTCACTTTTTTAAATGCATAAGGGTTTGCTTCATCGGTTGGTAGTTTCTTTACTTGCCTGTGTGGTATTTGCCTAAACTATTGTATGTATAGCCAATATACAGTACATGGGGGTAACTAGAAAAATAATCATTAGTCTTTCTCCAACTTCCCAAGGAATAAGAAAGTTTCAGATGTACAATGTATCTTTATATTTCTATACTTCTTCAGATAAACTGATAAGGCTTCACACTGGGCATTAGACATTTTACTATCTATAAAATATGATTATAGTTTTGAAAACCATGTTTTTGTACATGTCTTGTCACATGACACAACATACTGTAAATTTTGCATTACATTCCCTGATATAACATGTCCACTATATAAAGATATGTGACAAACTGGTGTGATTATCACAGCTGATACAAGATAGCAGTAGCTTGTGTTTTGCCAGGGGTAACCTCCTAACAACATTTTTATAAAGGTACCTGTGAGAACATGTTAGAAACTTAAAACACACTTCAGATTGACAACGACAAAAACAGTCACGGCAGAGGAAAAGTGTAGCCTACCATGTTAAGGATTTGATGAGAATTAGTGTTAGTTGCAGTTTAGAGATTCTCAGCCTTGGAGACGGGAACAACAAAAATCTAAATCTCATTCTGCTTTGTAATGGTGTTTCTTTGTGTATTTTCTGGAGCTATATGATTGCAAGCATTATGGAATAGTTATAGGGATCTTGGCCTTTCCTTAAGGTTTCAGTATTTTTTGCTCCCTTAACAGAAGGAGGTAATTATTTACACTAATCACATGTTTTGAAGATTTATTTTTTCATAGCATAATTTTAAAATAAAAAGAAGCATTGTACCTTAGAGACAACTTTTGTTTCATTCTTATACAAAACAGATTATTGTTGGTATGCTGATCACTAACTTTTTAGTGGAGAACAAACGAAGAGAGAGGGAAGACAAAAGAAAGGAAGGCAACAAAAAGCTCTATCAGATGCTGACACTGAATATGTTATATTCATATACGAATGTTAGATGTGACATATAAATATTCAACATACCATTGAATATGTTGAAAAATACATTCAATCTAATGGTAGGAAAGTTATATCAAACCAGAGATAGAATTTTGTAAGGAAGTGAAAATACAACTTGCTTAGAAGTGAGAAACTAGCTTAACTGAAAGAAGAGCTTCCAGCATTGGAATAATCAGACTGAATGGGACACAATTTACCAATAGAATTTTAAGGGAGTTTCAAGGAAAATTCAGACCATCTGGCCAGCTAAAGACAAAGTAACTGGACTTATGTACAAGAAGAAGCGGCTACTATATGTAAATTTCTGCCTAGATTCAAGAGGATCATAGAATCATAGAATGCTGAGGGTTGGAAAGGACCTCAAAGATCATCTACTTGCAGCACCCATGTCATGGGCAGGGACACCTTCCACTAGAACAGGTTTCTCAAAGCCTCATGCAGCCTGGTCGTGAACACTTCTAGGGATGGGGCAGCCACAACTTCTCTGGGCAGCTTGTTCCAGTGCCTCACTACTCTCATAGTCAAGAATTTCGTCCTAATATCTAAACTAAATCTACCCTCTTTTAGTTTAAAGCCATTCCCCCATTGTCCTATCACTACATGCCCTTGTAAACAGTCCCTCTCCAGATCTCTTGTAGGCCCCTTTAAGGGGGGCCTACTGGAAGGCCACAATTAAGTCTCCTCAGGGCCTTCTCTTCTCCAGGCTGAACAAACCCAACTCTCTCAGTCTGTACTCATAACAGAGGCGCTCCAGCCTTCTGATTATTTCCATGGCTCTCCTCTGGACTCGCTCCAGCAGCTCCATGTCCTTCTTGTACTGGGGACTCCAGAGCTGGACGCAGTACTCCAGGTGAGGTCTCATAAGAGCAGAGTAAATGGGAAGAATCACCTCCCTCGACCTGCTGGCCATGCTGGTTCTTTTGCAGCCCAGGACACAGTTGGCTTTCTGGGCTGTTAGTGCACACTGCCAGCTCACGTTCAGCTTTTCATGAATCAACACTCCCAAGTCCTTCTCCTCAGGGCTGCTCTCAATCCATTCCCCGTCCAGCCTGTAGTTGTGCTTGGGATTGCACCAACCCACATGTAGGACCTTGCACTTGGCCTTGTTGAACTTCATGCTATTCACATGACCCCACCTCTCAAGCCTGTCAAGGTCCCTCTGGATGGTTTTCCTTCCCTCCAGCATATCCACCACACCACACAGCTTGGTGTGGTTGGCAAACTTGCTGAGGGTACACTCGATCCCACTGTCCATGTTGCCGACAAAGATGTTAAATAGTGCCAGTCCTAGTACAGACCCCTGAGGAACACCACTTGTCACTGATGTCCACTTGGACATGGAGCCGTTGACCGCAACTCTTTGAGTGTAGCCACCCAGCCAATTCCTTATCCAGTGAGTGGTTCATCCATCAAATCAATGTCTTTCCACTTTAGAGTAAAGGCTGTCATGCAGGCCAGTGTCAAATGCCTTGCACAAGTCCAGGTAGATGACATCACGTGCTTTTCCTTTGTCCACCAACACTGTAACCCCATCATAGAAGGCCATCAAATTTGTCAGGCACAATTTGCCCTTAGTGAAGCCATGCTGGCTGTCACCAATCACCTCCTTACTTTCCATGCACCAAAACAAATTTTCCAGGATGATCTGCTCCATGATCTTGCCAGACACAGAGGTGAGACTGACAGGCCTGTAGTTCCCCGGGTTTTCCTTTTTTCCCTTTTTAAAATTGGGGGTTATGTTTCCCCTTTTCCGTTCAGTGAGAACTTTACCAGTCTGCCAGGATATTCTCAAATATGATGGAGAGTGGCTTGGCCTCTTTACAGTTCCCTCAGGACACACGGATGCATCTCATCAGATCCCATGGACTTGTGTAGCTTCAGGTTTCTTAGATATTCTCAAACTCAACCTTCTGCTACAGTGGGAAGTTCTTCATTCTCCCAGTCCCTGCCATTGTCTTCTGCTACTTGGGCTGTGTGGCTCAAGCACTTGCCGGTGAAGACTGAGGCAAAAAAGTAATGGAGTACCTCACTTAGTGATTTCTTATACATGTTAAAAATATTTCTACTCATATACTAGAAAGGCCACAAATTCAGATAAATTCCCATGATTTCTTAAAGGTAGCTTCTGTTTTCATATAAATCTTATAAATATCATATGTAGTCATATGTCTTACTCATCTCTTACTCATACATTTCATATAAATCCCTTATACATACTAGTTGTTTGCTTCATGGCAAAGGGTACTTTTTTTATAGAGGTAACTTCAGTTTCACTGTAGTACTTTTTCGCAGCACACTTGTTT
Organism: Psophia crepitans; assembly: GCA_013399095.1. Lineage (NCBI taxonomy): Eukaryota > Metazoa > Chordata > Aves > Gruiformes > Psophiidae > Psophia > Psophia crepitans. The sequence goes on along the minus strand of VWZZ01005160.1, from coordinate 184,584 downwards.
TCGGTATGTTGAATGATATATTAGATGATTCCTCTAAGCCAGTAAATGAATTCTTAATATACCAGCATCTAATTCTAAAATTCCTGACAGTTACAGGGTATAAAAGTTATGAGAAAAATGAACCCTAGCAAGAATGTGTGGGAGGGCTGATACACAGTAAAAAGACCATAAGATCACAGCTGGTAGGGAGAGGGAAGTACTGTATTAGCATTAAGTGATTAACTTGCAGAAGATTAAAATGACTAGCATGACATTAGCAAAGAAAACATTGTTCTGTCATTTATATTGTGTCAAAATGTCCTTGATGCCTCATAGATGGTTCTTATAAAGGAAGCTTACTGACCTATGCCAAACATCATGCTCTTACATATCATTAGAACAGGAAATTAGTGTAAGTTTCTCACTAAGTCATTTTGGATGAGAAACTGTGGAAATGAAGAAAATAGTATCTTTCTCAAAAGCTGACTGAATTAAACTTTTGAATCTACTGTTTCTGGTAGGTAGCAGTTATAACATTAAGAGATTTTGTAGAATTACTTGATATTTAAGAAAGGTTATGGAATAGAATTTTCATAATATTAATTCATTGGGAACCTGTGGTGTAATCCAGTGAGATAATGGGGATGACGAAAGGGTAAAATCAAAGGGATTACTAATTTCTTTAAATAATAACCTACGTTGTCCTTTGTATTCATTTTGTATCCTTGCTTTAAAAAAGAAACATATTTAATTTCTTACAGGAAAGCAGAATCCCTTTCTTAAGAGAAAAAATACAAAATATAGTTTTATTTTTATTTCTTGTGGTGAATTTCATACTAACTTCTGTTGCCACGATTGCAAACAATATGGAAATGTTATGAATGAAATTGTGATGCTTTTAATACTGTTAAATATTTCCTAAAGTTACTTTCATTTCTTTTTGTACCTCTATCATTTCATTTTAAGTTTGACTGCGTTGTAGACTATCGTGGCCTGAATGAAGTCATGTCACCACTGAGTGCTGCTGTACCAGACATAACAGAGCTCCAGTATGAACTGGAGTCGAAGGCAGCCAAGTGGTATGCTACAACTCACGTTGCCAATGCAGTTTTTTTGTTTTTTTTTTTTAAATTCCTTTGGCAGCAGAATCTGTGATGTGATTTGTATGTTGCAATTTGGCAGGAATGATCTGAACAAATGAAGAGTTTTGCAAGGAAACAGGTGACTGCAACAATGATCCAAACCAAGGTAGTGTTGGTGCCCAATAATCAAACACATTGCTTCTCCTGTCCTGAGTGCTCATCTTGACACATGGGACCCAACTCATAGCCTATGCTTATGAACTTGAGGTCACTTCCAACCTTAATGATTCTATTCTATTCTATTCTATTTGGAGGAGTGGAGTAAGCCCGTGGAATGAGAAAATAATATCTATCTGTTTAAAGGACAGGGGATAGTAGTTAATGAGGATGTATAAAACTGTATTTTGGGTATAAAGATGGTTTCAGTATGTAGTATAAGTTAAGTGTTGGTAAGAGGGGATTTCAGTAATGAGAATTAAATGGAATGGGATAGTTAGAGGATATATGTATATATAAGTATTAAATTATGTGGAACCTGAGAATGACAGAAATGGTGTGGAATAAGGGTTGTAGATTGTATTTATTCTGGTGGAGATGGAGTTAATTTTCTCCATAGTGAGTGAGCAGCTGTGTGGTGCTTAGTTGCTGGCTGGGGTTAAACCACGACACATACCATATGATGTCTGCTCAGCAATAAAATCTAAGAGAATGGAGAAGGGAAGGAGGGCATCCATTATTACATTTGTCTTCAGGAGCAACCACTACGCCTACTGAAGCCCTACTTCCCGGGAAGTGGCTGGACATGACCTGCTGATGGGAAGTACGTAAATTCTTTTTATTTTCCTTTGCTTCAGTGCAAGGCTTTTGTCTTTGTTTTATTAAATTGCCTTTGTCTTTATGTATGAGGTTTTTTCCATCTTATTTTCTCTGCCTGTGTCCTGCTGAGGAGGGCAGTGATAGAGCGGCTTGGCAGACACCTGGCATCCAGCCAAGGTCAAAGTATCGCAAGTGATAATGATCTTTTATGTATTATATTGCTCTTTTAAATCTCCATTGCATCAAACACACCTGTGCATGCATGCAAGTTGACCACATCATGCTATGCTGTCATCCTCGCAAGTTAAACAGCGTTAGAGGAACCACTGGATGCACTAGAGCAACAGCATTCTCTTTATCTGCTGAGGGAAAAAAATCAGTATGATACATAAATACTGTGATTCACACCAAATGAAGACTCTATGCTAAAACCAAAAAACACTTGTCAGAACCCTCTGTAATCAAAGAAGGAGAAATATAAGTTATCATACTTCAGCCCATTGTTCTAAAATTCTGCCAAAAGATAAAGCTGCAGAAATACTCGATATGTGTCATAGTGATTAAGAGGATAACTGTCTGAGTGACCTGAATTGTCTCAACACCGTTACACACCTAGTCTTGAGATATATTTGAAAAAGCCTGGGACCAGTGATTATTAAGATAAGAAAGATTGTATTTTAATTTCCTGCATGTTACAGGCTGCAAATTTTTGACAAGTGATTTTAACATTAGTTCTGTATCTCCAGGTGAGAAATAGGTATGCACTGCACAGACATTAAATCTGTATTCCTTACTGGACACAGTACTCGAGGTGCGGCCTCACCAGGGCTGAGTACAGGGGGACAATTGTTTCCCTACTCTTGTTGGCCACATCATTCCTGATGCAGGCCAGGATGCCACTGGCTTTCTTGGCCACCTGGGCACACTGCTGGCTCATGTTCAGCCGGCTGTCAACCAGAACCCCCAGGCCCTTCTCTGCCAGGCAGCTCTCCAGCCACTCCGCCCTAAGCCTGTAGTGCTGCTCAGGGTTGTTGTGGCCAAAGTGCAGGACCCGGCACTTGGCCTTGTTAAACCTCATACAGTTGGCCTCAGCCCATCTAGATTTAACACGCCACTAGATTTAACGCCAACTAGATTTAACATATGTATATTTATATACATAAATATATGTTATAACTAAAACCCCACTGTTCACTGCTATTCTTAGGCTTTCCATAAGATGTAATTGATAAATGTTGGCAAATTAGTAGTGGAAAAATCAAAACAAGAAAATGAAAGACATTTTAAAATCAATTTACTAATCGGATCATAGACAGTTAAAATATTTTATCAGTACTTGTGAACAGAAAAAGAGCCATTTGAAAACTTTTCCATTAGCATTAGATGTTTGCAGTGTATTACTCGGTCTTTAATATCTATTTCGACTGTTCTCAAATTTATTCTGGTTGTTTTCTGCCTAAGCTGTTCCAGAGTTGATAGAGGGTCCTCTGATGAGCAATTTGAGAGTCTGCCAAATAAAGATTTGACTTAGCCAATGTTATCTTTCATAAAATTATTTACTATATCATGGCTTTAATAAGATTAAGAAATTCAATATAGCTGATTTACATTTCCATGTCCAGGCTTTATTTTGTTGATAGTGGTGTTTGAGAAAGAAGGAAAAGATAAGAAAGAAGACAGAGAATGGAGAGTTATCAGATATAGTCTGACGTTTACCATAGAAACTGGAGAGTCTTCACAAAAAATAATATTAATAATGATACTTGCATGTCATTGTAGGAGTTTATGCAAGTAAATTAATAACAGTTATGTTTTTAATTACGTGAAAAATTCAAACTCCTGTATAATAAAAATGTACCTGAGGCTTTCCAGTATTAAAAAGATAAAATGTCTGATAAAAGGACAAGAGATAATGGGTTCAAACTAAAAGAGGGGAGATTTAGATTAGATATTAGGAAGAAATTCTTCCCTGTGAGGGTGGTGAAGCACTGGAACAGGTTGCCTAGAGAAGCTGTGGAGGCCCCGTCCCTGGAAGTGTTCAAGGCCAGGTTGGATGAGGCTTTGGGCAGCCTGTTCTAGTGTAGGGTGTCCCTACCCATGGCAGGGAGATTGGAACTAGGTGATCTTTGAGGTCCCTTCTAACCCAAACCATTCCATGATTTTATGATCCTATGAAATAAGAAAACTGAACAACAGATTTTTTTGTTGTTTACGATTTTTTTTTTAAAAAAAGTAACTAAAACCTCAAGATTGTGAACTTAATTTACTCAACTTCACATTAATGAGGAAGACTGCTGGTAAACCAAAGTGGGTAATATCAACAAATAAATTCAGAAGAATTTGAATGGTTTTGATTGGTAACTTGGAAAAAGGTTCATCTAGATAAATATTCCTCAATTTGTGTTTGCATGGACATTTTAACGTAATTATTTTCCTGTGTGGATACAGTTCTGTGCTGCAGGTAGACTACATTGTCTGTGTAGTCATTAAACACGAAAAGGCATTCTTGAGTTTGACTAGGATCTTAATATGCCAGAACCTTTGAGAGATCACAAAGGTCTTATGATTGAGGGATCACACTGAGTTGCAGAAATGAGATGAGCTGTAATCTGTGCCACGCACTTTTGATATGATCTTGAAAGAGTCATTTAGGGTAAATGTGCACTAAGCAGTACCAAGTAATAACTGAGCTAACTTGAAAATAGAAAGTGACATAGATATTAAGGGCATATTGCTAATTAGCTGTAACACAGTGTTGCACCGTATAGCTATATTAGCTAACATCTCTGCACAGCAGTACTTTGTGTTATGCGAATGCACCCAGCAATGAATTTACCATCATTAAGGCCTTTATCCATATGCATGCTCCTGCACCACTTTTACAGTAGCAGTCACACCACTACGCATCTTTATTCTTCCTCATTTCTCCTCTGCTCTTCATTTAAGTTTAACTAGCATCCTTCCTCATCAGCTAGTTTGTAGCTCACTTTTAACTAATGTGTCACTGACAGAGCACTGTACTGCAAGATGAAGACAGAATTAGTCCCTCTGTTCCTTAGCTATAACAGTGAGAACACACAGAACTACTTATTCTTCTCTTTTTTCTGTCTTTCCTATCTTCGTTGTAGATTGTTTGAACTGTAATTTCTACAAATTGGTTCTCATTATACGGACATCTCCAGATCTAATCTCCAGTGTAACTGGCATGCTGTGTGAAAATATAGTCAGACTAGAAAAGACATGAAGACAGAAGTGCATATAAAATGTCCAGTTTGGAAAAAAAGGTGGCAAGAGTTTTCTAGATGTGAAATAGCGCTGACGTATCAGATACATGGCCAAATAAGTAATTTCATAAATCCTTTTTTTCCCCAGCAGTTTTTCATATTCTTTACAAACTAATTACATCACCTCATCATTAGAAGTCATGATATCACAAATCTACATATTGTCCAAGAATATGAGATAATTATTTTTTGTTCATCACATACAGTCCAAGGAGTATGATGTGTGTCTGAAATCTCTGCATAGGCAATAGGAATAATCTTAGCAAGGATTAGTTGAACAAACACAGGACAGATCATTCTTTGGAGATTCCCACACCACCATGACAGATGGTACTTCTTAAACTAGATGTCTGCATTTTAGATGGATAAGATTGGATGAGACGAATATCATCCTGTGGTACTATATGTCAGACTAAGACTTAGTAGTACAAAGATTAAGAAAAATTAATTCTATATGAGTTAAACAGGGTGATATCAATTTCTTTCATACTCTATCTCCGGAAAACCCATTTCTTTATAGCAATTTCTATTAACCTTTTCATCTCACACTCATTTTGTCTCAAGCAGCTGGCTGTCTGCTTTTCAGTCACTTTTTACTGTATGCCTTATTTTCTTCAATGTTTTGTAAAAAGAAGATCCTTTCTCTAGGGCATACTGCATTCATTCCAGTTTTGAGTATGCCACTGTCTGATTTCTCCATTCTCATTCCAGTCAGTAATGATTGGAGGGTCCCTTGGACCACTTCTCCTTTCCCCTTTCCCTTTCCCTTTCCCTTTCCCTTTCCTTCCCTTTCCCTTTCCCTTTCCCTTTCCCTTTCCCTTTCCCTTTCCCTTTCCCTTTCCTCCCCTCCCCTC
>VWZZ01005160.1:163056-178466 GCA_013399095.1 Psophia crepitans | reverse complement strand
TTCTTTCACTCCCCCTACTCCCTTTTTTTTTTTCCTACAGTATTCTTGTTTTTCTGCAAAGAAAATTCATATCACCAAGCTTTAAGAGCTGGGGTGTTATTCGGCCACTTAAAGCTAACAGGCCATCTATGCAATTAATCAAGGCAAACATCTTCAGAAGGTGAATTTTACTAACATGAATTTTCTCAATCTGTAGTGCAGGGATAAATTCTACTTAAATGTATGTTGCTGTCAATAACAAGAACCTAGAACCTGAACTTTAAATAAATGCCTTGTTTTTAGATAGTTTTCTGGATGGCCAAACCAAATTTCACATGATTCCATGTGATTGAGGAAGAATACTTGTAAACTAAGCCTTCATTAAAATTCGCTAGGAATAAATCTATGAAATTTGATTTGAAACAGGAAAAAAAATATAGATAATTTGAGAAATTTTAAGAAAGGACTTTTAACCTGTGCAAGTATCTATAAACTCTGCAGTTTTGCCATAAATATCTTCAAAGAGTTGGCAGAGGATCAGCTGATCTGGGTCACAATGGACTGAAATAAAATGTATACAATGTTAATAGGATAGTGCAGAATTGGCAGCTACACAACAGTATGGAAACCGTTTTGTCAGAGGCACCAACATTCCTTGACTTGTCTCTGCTATTTTAATGACTAAGCAGTAGACACATCTGAGATCATAATTTGTGAGTTCATGATTAAAAACTAGCAGAATACCATCCCTGGTCAATGAAAAAATAAAATAATAAAAATCCACTTTTCCACAGACATTACTGTTTTACAATTCCTAATGGTAAGTTTTCTTACACCATCAGAAAATCCAGAATGATGTTCTACATCCATAAGAAGGCTACATCTCCTGCCCAGAACTTTTATCGGGGTGTTTTTTGCTGTTTTGTTGTTGTTGTTGTTGTTTTGGAGTTTTTTAGATTTCTATGACTAGGTGGCATGGCTTCTTTATACAGTAAGAGAAATCTGGTATGGGAATTTATTCTCCTTTTCTGTGTAAAATGACATTGTCCCTACCCAGAGAACATATCAGAAATTTTTTATTATTGGTTGTAAACCAACGTATTACTGGAATGGATATTTCTTCAATAACCATTTTACTTTTGTAAGAAGGTCTGATGAAGCTATGTATTTTTCTGCTAGCCCAGGTATTACAGATCTAACAATATTAAGGAAATTAATTCTTGTGTAATTACAGCAGTGCAGTTAATTGTAAATTAACTTCACAAATTTTGCTTTTTATTATTAGAAGGAAACAGAGGAAGAGTAATGTCTCCAACAGATCTACAGCAACAGAGTGTTATGTTGATACCAGGGACACTAAAGGGAACATTTCATTTGGGGAAAAATACCTGTGTGTGTATATAACTACATTGAAATGTTATGCCAATAGTTGAATACATATTTACATTTTCAAGTACATATATGTGTATCTTTGAATTAGCTACAATCAAACTAGTCAAATTTCAATTCTTCATAACCTGATATTTCAGTGTATTTCACATTCCTTGAGTATATAGAAAATTAATGTTAATAATAATTACTGATAGGAGCATCAACTTAGTAATTCAGAACATCCATGTCAATTATCTTATTACTATATTATTATATTACTTTGTTACATTATTGTCAATTACTGCAATTATATTACTGAACAGAGCTGATGTTGCTCAGAGGAATTTCAAAGAATTTAGTTTAACATAACAACATTTATCATTAGCACATTAATAGGAAGTTTTATGTCAGGATTAAAACATACAGCTTTATATATAAGTGCTTGAAGAAAAGAAATTAAATATTTAAGCATGCTTTTTCATGATAAAGAATATATGACTTTGTTTTCAGAAATGGGAGGGTAGTATTGCTGGAGGATTTGTTAATTATTCAAAACAGTTTCTCATGCTTGTGACTCCTAGTTACTAGTTACTGGTGAAATGTAAAGTTCAAGGGCTAGCTTGTGTACACCCTTGGCACCCACACTCTGAAGTTAGCTAACAGTAAAAGCAGGTACTTATCATAGGTTCCTGTGAGCTCAGGGTTGATATTTGCCTCTGAATTTGGTATTACCTCTTGTGGTTTTCTTCATGCTTCAGCTTTCCAGTGTTTTTGGCCACTGTAACTGAAGTAAGTAAGAGAGACAGACATGTCCTTATTCTTCTGTACCAATCACAGATTAGTTCAGGCTGGAGTATAGTGATAGTATGGCTACTAGAATAATTTTTTTTTATTTTTATTTTTTTTTTGGAAGATCACTAAAATAAATTGATTTACCTAGCTTAGCAAAAGAAGGTCAAAGGTGAGTACAGTTCAATTCCTCAGGAATTCTCCAGGAAGTAAACCACAATAAACAAAAAATCTCATGAGATAAGCAAGTAAAAGGTAATCAGGATGTAATTTAAGATAGAATCTGCAATATTTCACCACTAAAATGAAACTTTAGGACAGCATTTTAACAGGGATAGAAAGAATAAAAAGGCTGTAGAAGTAGGTTTGATCTGTAAAAGAGATGATGTGTAAATATTCGCTCTCATAGCAGAGAAATGAGTTTGGTGTGCTCTACTGTCTCTAGATTTGATTTCCTTCAGTTACACTAATGCAGTGTTTCCAATTTCAGTGGATTTGTTTCTTATTTATGGCACCAAAAGATAAATTCATGTGTAATATTCTTGTGTTTGTACGAGCACAAGGAAAGAACCTGATGCAGGCTCTCCTTAATCTTTCAACTTGCCTTCTCCACTATGAGGCTTCCTTCCCGGACAGTTTTAGAAATAATATATTTCTAAGTCTTGACCTGAGCAATTATGTAGAATGCTTGGACTGGCAAAATACTGATGATTGAATAATGGCACAGCCATAATTGCTGTAGAGTGAATGGTAAGTATACACTTCCCATTTGCTCATGTATAAACTAAAAAAAATTCTAGCAGGTCTGAAAAAAATAGACAGCCTAATAAAATCTTTTCATTATTTTATGAAACACAATTATTTTATTTTATAAAAGATAAGTCTATGGCTCAACTTTTTAGATCTAGCAATGCTGCCTTCTGCACTGGAGCTGGATATTGTAGTTCTGCAGTGTAAGAATTATCTCAAGCTAAGGATATTAATAACTGCTCACGCTATTGTGTTGGTAGCTGTTTCTCTGTCTTCTACCAATGATGTTCCTAAAGTTTTTGAAACGCTAAGATTTAAATGAGAATTGACAAGAACACACAAAAAAAATAGACAGAAAAATCAAGTTTGTTTTCCCATGTTTAATTAAAATAGAGCACAAGTATACAAGAAGAAATNGTCTATGGCTCAACTTTTTAGATCTAGCAATGCTGCCTTCTGCACTGGAGCTGGATATTGTAGTTCTGCAGTGTAAGAATTATCTCAAGCTAAGGATATTAATAACTGCTCACGCTATTGTGTTGGTAGCTGGTTCTCTGTCTTCTACCAATGATGTTCCTAAAGTTTTTGAAACGCTAAGATTTAAATGAGAATTGACAAGAACACACAAAAAAAATAGACAGAAAAATCAAGTTTGTTTTCCCATGTTTAATTAAAATAGAGCACAAGTATACAAGAAGAAATACAGCAGTGAAATAATAATAATAATAATAATAATAATAATAATAATAATAATAATAATCATCATCATCATCATCATCATCATCATCATCATCATCATCATCACCATCATCATCATCATCATCCCCTCCCCAAATGCACACACTGTAAAGACAGTAGCTGGAAGAGGAAACAACAGATGCATAAGCAAAGGGGAAAGGAGGAAGGGGAGGAAGACCCTTAAACATTAGATCTTTAAAATTTTCATTGCAGTCTAAGTTTTTCAGAACTTGAGGTAATGAAAAATTTGCAAAGCACCTTTTATTTTCCTCCAGTTGCTATCACATTTGCATTTAGCCATAAAGTGTAGATGACTGCGGCCTGTAACCTGCACTGATCTGCAGCATGTGATAGCCTCCAGCAGCTATCTTGAGTAAATATGTAGGTACAGACAGCCTTTCTCCAAACACATCTGGGCTCTTAGATGACAATACTACAGTGGAGTTTGGTTCCTAAAACTGAATGATAAAAAAGAAAAGGAAGGGAATTCTTTCATTTGCTGAGATCCACTAATGTGAAATGTCACAGAGGAATGAATTTTATTGTAACTCAATACAGTAAACTGCTTAGGCCCAGGGATATGACTTGAAGCAGGCTCTGTTGGTGTGGTCCAACATATCATTTATTCAGCTTTATCTGAATTCCTACGGGGAGCATAAATGCCTACCTTGCAAACTATGCAAATTAGATAAGATAAATTTATTATACCCACATTTATCCACAGACCCACAGACTGACTAAATGTGCCATTTATTTGATTTAGCTAAACACAGAATTAGTTCTCAGTCAATGAAAAGAGATTAGATTCATAATTCTTTTCCAAACTCTGATTTATTTTTTCCTTAAGCGACGAATCGTCCTGACAAGCTTACCTAAAACTTCACAATCAGTACCTCCTCTTTAAAGTCATCTTATTCTCTCCTCCACTCTCACTGTTCGGCCTTGTAAAATGATTCATTCCTTAAAAGATTTCTCTGGGAAGGCTAGTTCACGACCTGTATTTGAGAACAGTAGTTCTCCGGCAATCAGCACAGACTGCTCTGTGCTTCTCTATTGCTAAATTCAGGTCTTGCATTCTCTGAGGTTTCCAAGATATAATGTGCCATGTCTGGAGGGTCAAGCAGTGAGATCCTAATATGCTACAATAATGAAAAACAGGCTGGAGCTCAAAACAAATGAAGCAGCTGCAGTTTTCAAGGAGCTATTGATTTGCCACTGAACAGGTGATTTACCACTATATTTTTTTGTATGGTTTCCTTTAGCTAGTACATATGGATTATATTCACTGGTAGGTGCAACTTCAGAATGGATTTTCTTTTATTCAAAGTGTTAATGCATCTTTCTACTAACAGTAATCAAAACAGATTCCGGTTAGCCCAATATCATGTGATATGAAGATCTGGTAGAAATGTAGGATTTGCAAACCTCATGACATAAGCATCTAACAACAAAGTGATCAACTTTTCCTTTTTAAAATGTTATTTTAAAACTAAAGTTATGTTTAAAGTATTTGGGCATGTATCAATCAGGAGGTTAATAAATAAAAACCTTTAAAACCAACTGAATTTAAGTAAATATTTCAGGTAAATTTCAGGCTTACAAACACTTAAGTTATTCTGTGTCCTTTAGACATATTTTATCCACTGGGAAAGATATTATAGGAAGAATCAATTCTTTAATTAAAAATATCAAAATCCAATTTTTTTTTTCTTTACTATCCTTCTTGATCTAGGGCATGCTGGGTGTTGAAAGTAATGCAAGAACAATGCCCCACAGTATGTTCTTACTTATGAATACGAATTACACTTTCTTGGGCTTCTGGTTATATATATCTACAATAACACATCTTAAAGAAGCCTACAAAAAGTATTTTTTTCTTGAGAAGTACACAGGGCAAGAAAAACACAAAACTCACCCAGTCTTGGCTCAAAATATCAAAGTTAAGTGGCAGTTACTGAGGATAAGAATAGAAGAGAATCATTAAGGTTGGAAGTGACCTCAAGGATCATCTAGTCCAACCATCCCCCCACCACCTACCACCCACTAAACCACGTCCCTAAGTACCACATCTAACCTTTCCTTAAACACCCGCAGGGATGGTGACTCCACCACCTCCCTGGGCAACCCGTTCCAATGCCCTATCACCCTTTCCGAGAAGAAATTTCTCCTCATCTCCAACCTGAACCTCCCCTGGTGCAACTTGCAGCCATTTCCCCTTGGCCTGTCACTAGTTATCTGCTAGAAGAGGCCGACCCCCAGCTCACCACAACTTCCTTTCAGGTAGTTGTAGAGGGCAACAAGGTCTCCCCTGAGCCTCCTCTTCTCCAGACTAAACAAGCCCAGTTCCTTCAGCTTCTCCTCATAAGACCTGTGCTCCAGCCCCTTCACCAGTTTTGTTGCCCTTCTCTGGACACGCTCCAGGGCCTCGATGTCTTTCTTGTGGTGAGGGGCCCAACACTGGACACAGTACTCGAGGTGCGGCCTCACCAGGGCTGAGTACAGGGGCACAATCACCTCCCTATCAAAGTTAAGTGGCAGTTACTGAGGATAAGGGATGAGAAAGAAAACCTTAGAAAAATCTTAAGAGGAAAAGGCATGAAGTGAATCAGAGCTGTTGATAATCCATACGATAAAATCCCTGATTCCACTGATCACAGAATATGCACACAGCAACCACCTCTAATCACTAAACATCACATTTGAAGAAACACAGATGGTAGTAAAGTACTTATGTTTGACATACAATTTAAATCACAAGGAACAGTAACTCTTTGAGATCTTCCAATAATGATTTAATTCTGATTTTGAAACAGCTTTTTGCTCCGATCCCTTCAATATTTAAGCATATTAAACATGTCCTTATTCCTAGTTCTGAGATAATCTAGGTATATTACTGCTACAGGTAAGGCAAATTGAATTTTCTTTTTCATGAAGCAGCTGTCCATCAAGAAAAGCTGTTTTATCTAAAACTTCCCTTTTTTGCAGACATGTCAAATTTTGACAACAGGTTTTACATGAAAAAAATTACATGTTCATAAATTATATGAATGAAATCAAAATATTTTACTCCAATGTTATCAGAACTTTTCACTGCAATTTAGTTTCCAGTTCTGTTGATTTATACTACACTACATTTAACACAAAAAAGGTATTTGAAATTTTGAGACAAAATTAGAATACACTATGATCTCTTCTGAAATATTTAAAGTCTTTTTCTGTGGTGCTAACATAGACAAAAGGCAAAGTAGTAAATAATTTTCTGATATGAACTTAAAATAAAAACTTATTTTAAGTCCTTATTACTTAAACTTTTACTCATATTTGAGAAAATATGGAGTAAAAATTGTCATCTGAAAGCCACCTTTCCTTCCATAACTGTATTCTGGCATTTTGAGAAATAGGTGGGTGAATATGTAGAGAGGGAGAGGTACAGGGAAGTGGATATCATGAGGTACAAATGGAAGGAGAAGACAAAAAGGAACTTCAGCAGATTGCAAAAAAGTGTAAATATACTTCAGAGGAGACAGGTAAAAGGCATTGGAAAGAAATCTTTCCTACCTGAAGTATCTTCTTATATCCTTAGACCCTTTTATCCCTCCTCTATTCATTTCCCATTTCCTTGATTTCGTATAACTCTCAGTTCCTCAGCTATGAACCCTCTTTTGAATTTACCAGCCTAAATCAGACAACCAGACATTCAATCTGGTAAGACAAAATTTGTTTTGATCTCCTACATCTGGTAAATAACTTACTTTTCTTTTGTACTTTATGGTTTGTTTATTCCCCCCATCTCTCATAATTTTTATGCTCATGTTGCTTTTCCGCTGTTTGGTAACCTTCCTTCAGCCCTCCTGTTGCAGAGATTGATAGTTCAGACAGGTTAATCAAATCCTGATTATCCCAGTTCAGTTGGGACTTGTTGGTATTTAGTCTTGAGAACTGTGTGGGCTCCCAGGTCTTTGCCATGAGCTAATAGTACCCTTTTTGCCAAAGGAAACATCTCAATTTAGGTAGCTTTATGAAAGACAACAGTGAGGATCTTCAGTATCTCAGAGATTTTTAGAGCCCATGAGGTTAGGCTGCAACCAAGTGGTAATTTTGTAAATGTTGATGTCTTGTAGATGCTGAACAATGGAGCCTGAAGGATTTCAGTTCCAGGAATGAGGAATGGAGTCTTGAGAACGGTATTTAAATTGTAATTACTTACAACTTAAATGCAGCAGGAAATAAAAAAATATCTAAGAAAAAAATATACAAAGTAGTAATTGTTTTTCTTTCCTTTTTTTTTTCAGTGAAGTAATAAAATGTAGATCATGTTATTTGTCTAATTTTTGTATAAAATTAATTAGAATCTCTAGAGATTTCTGTTAACCCTTTTGCTTCCCTGCTTTTCAGCATGGTAATTAATTCAATGGAGAACAGTACAGACATTGTATATACAATATATGTGAATGTTTTAGCTATTCAATTCAAGAGTTAAAGAATAACTATATCTAGCTTACAGCTGGGAATACCCATGACAGAAAGAAATAACAATTGTCTCATCAAAATCCAATTTATTAGATGACAGAACTGAACAAACCACAGAAGGCTCACAAATAAGCAAGAGCAGTCACAGGTTATCATGACCTTTGCTCCTTAGCTTTTAAGAGCCAAACCTGATACCACATTTGGGAATTCACTACTAATGATGTCTCTTCCAGTGAAGTGGCTGGGCTCTCCAGGCTCCTTCAGAACACTTAATATGAAGCACGGATGTGACAGGTTTGAGCTGCCCTTTGTAATTTATTCCTGAAAGTAAACAAGATACAGTAGTTGGAGGTATGCAGAACATGCAGAGACAGATAATGATCCGTCAGCCAGCTGCAGCCTGTGGAGGGGGTGGGGATATCCTTGATTGTTCCCTTGAATGTATGCACTGTGCTTTCTAAGGATTTGGCCAGAAGGAGCGAGGAGAATGGATCTACTGTCAGTCCCCCTGAAGAGGCTTGAGAAGCTCATACTCCTTCAGCAAGGACTGCTGAAGGAACAGCCTCAAGGGGAGTGTCTCAGGCAACCTTTAGAATTAATAAATCAAAGGCTCTGAAAATGCTGTCACTGGCCTTAGGGAATGCAATACAAGATTTTTTTTATTTTTTCCTGCAGCAAGAAGCAACCTATCTACCAATTAAATAAGAAGTTTGTTGTAGTCTCCAGATGTCTCTGCTTCAGCCAGACATTCCCAGTTATGCCTGTGGCTTGCTCAGTCATAGCCCTTTTTTGGTCCTTTACCTATTCATCATGTGCCTTAACTTTGCATTTGAACTTTGAATGTGAATGGGATTTTTTCTTTCTTTTTTTTTTTTTTGCTGTTTCCTGAGACAATGTTTTCTTACCATTTCTTTGTTATAGACAAGGTACATAAGCAAATGTTATATACATATATTCATATTTATTTTGTTTTGAAAAAAAGAAATCCTGTATTAGCGATAGTTAAAAAAAAGTTTGCTCTTTTTGCACATTGTAATAAGTAAGCCTAAATGAAAATCATTAATTATAAATTATAATTGATCACTGAATTTACATTAAATGTTCACTACTGTTGTAAACATAAATAAACTGAAATACTGACACTGATGATATTGAATTCTTGATTATTTAAAAAATATGTCAACAGTTTCTCTAACTACGCAGAGTTTGGACTAGTTTTTTAACAAGCCCTTATTAGTTTGCTCGCGGGATTATACGAGATAAAAAACCCACAGCAGTTCTACACCTTAATACAGGGTTATGAAATAAAGTCAAGATATAATGAGTAATGTTGTTATTTTTAATTTTATTAACCTTACAGTTTCATAGACAGCAGACTATAGCCAGTGATAACTGCAGAATATATAAATTAATTTCTGTCAGACATCTACCCTGGATTTTTTCTGATCTCTTTACTTAAGTCAGAATTTGTCATTTTGGGAAATTCAACTTGATAGTTTGACGGTTGTACAATGAATTTGAACAAGGCAGTGTTATGTTGATTCTCTGCAAGAAGCTGGCATAATATATATTGAGGTATTTCTGCATGGTGCATTTGTTACAATGGTAAAGACTGAGAAATTTCTTCAGTTCAGATTAAGTTTAGTAGGTGGTATCTTGAACTTTTCCATTACGCCTGGTTCATTTGAAAGAAAAGTTGCAGAATATAAGGATAAGCAGAATTAAGAAATTAAAGTAATTGGAACAGGAAAGAGTTTCTGTATCTGCGTGAACTAATCTAAAGGGATTTCTGTGGGCTCTTTACACTCACTATCCTGGCCAAAGTTCTGGAGAGTACAGTGGGCTTGAAATGTCTGGATACAAGCCAGATTCAGTCTAGAAGAAATACAGCTTCATTCACGCAACCCTGCACCAAAATAATAAATCTTTGCTCTCCAGACTGCAGTGGTTATGCAGCTCTACCAGCTCTCATCTCTGCAAGCCTTGGAAACTCTGCACTGTGCTCAACTCTGTGGTCTATATTTACCCTAAGTGACTACAGGGCAACTGTAGGTATCTTCACTTTCAGCACACTTCAAAGACAGAAGTTATACGTGCACTGCATATTGTACGGGGGGCATTTCCTGAAAAGGACACAATTAGGCAGCAGTACGTTTCAGATTTGACTGTGCTTATTTTCAGAAACCTGCATTTTAATGAACTGAACTTTTGTGGCACACCACAAGATATCATCTAGAAACTATGACTGTCTATTAACAAAGGACTGGTATTTTTCATTTCCAGTTAATTTCTGTAGGGATTTTTGCTTGATTTGTTTTTTATTGAATTGAGACATTTTTCTTGAAAGGGATGATAGTTGTTTACAGAAGTAATGTAATTAGGTAGGTAAAAGTTGAGATACAGACATAACTAGGTAAAGATTTTGAATGCAATATGACTTGTAAATATTTTTGCCCTTACTTGAACTCTTAGGTATAAAAGAACATGTTATGTTTACGATAGAAATAAGCCAGCAATGGGCCATTGCCACAAAAAGGACTCACGGCTGCGGTAGGCAAAGTATTGCCATCAGGTTGAGGGAGGTGATCCTTTCCTTCTGCTCAGCACTGAAGAGGCTACACCTGGAGTACTGTGTCAGTTCTGGGCTGCTCAGTACAAGAGAGACATGGACATACTGGAGAAAGCCCAGTGAAGAGCCATAAAGATGTTTAAGGGTCTGGGGCTTCTATTCTATGAGGAAAAGCTGAGACAGCTGGCACTTTTGAGACTGGATGAGGGAAGGTTGAGAGGGGATCTTATTAATTCATATAAATATCTGAAGAAAGATGGAAAAAGGACAGAGCCACACTCTTTTCACTGGTGCCCACTGACAGACTAAGAAGCAACAGGCACAAGCTGAAATACCAGAGGTTGCATCTGAACATGAAGAAACATTTTTTCACTGTGAGGTTGACTGAGCACTGGCACAGGTCACCCAGAGACACTGTAGAGTCTTCCACCTTGGAGATATTCAAAAGATATCTGGACATGGCCCTGGCAGCTGGCTGTAGGTGGCCCTGTTTAAGCACATGAGCTCTACATGTCCCTTCCAACCTTCACAACCCTGTGATTCTGTGAAATTTCTGGTTGTATTTCTGTTACTTCCTGATAGAGTGCAAAGAGGAAATGATGATGGTTATATTTCCTATGATCCATTATGCCTCTGAAGACTTTATTTCCACATTGTGTGTTTAGATGCAATGGATCTTGCACCAGGTGCTGCTTCTGGGCATGCACAACTTATGCAGAGAGCCAATTGCTGAAAGATCTTGGGTCTGCTTTGCCAGGGAGTGCTCTGGATCATTCCTCAATAAGTGACTTTCAACCAGGACATTGAACGCATTGTTGGTGCTCCCAAGTGTGTACCCACAGGACTGCCAAATATAGACAAAAGGCAAATTCACACCAAAAAGAACCCTTTCCACTAATTTGCTTATGTAGAGCACCCATAGAACTTAATCTGTATCCAAAAATAATGGCAGTGGTTTGAGTAAATTATGAATATGAGTGAAGATACATCTGCTTATTGCTTTCTCCATTTGTCCCTTCCTGAAAATGAAACCACATTTGTCAACATTTCCAGTTTATTCTAATGACCCAGTAGGTCAATGTCATTAAAATAATAATAGTGTGTGAAGAGTTGCTCCCTGCTACATGACACCTGCTGATGCTCTATACTGCTATTACAGACAGGAGCATGTTACAAGTTAGCATAGGTCTTAGATAATACAGTATTCATCTAGACTTTCTTTTATGGGCTTAATCAAGCTGGACTTTCTGCCTTTGCTTCAGCCGGACCTTCCCAGCTAGACCTAGGTGTTATTCACTTGATCCCTGTGTTGGTTCCCCACTGACAACCAGTTCTTCCACTCTATGAATCACACGTGCCTCAGCTCTGCATTTCAACTTTTAGATGTTTCAGATTTTCAATTACTCTGGACCTACTTGCTGCCTTTTCAGAGGCAGAGAGTATTTCAGACCGACCCCCAATGGTAGCCCCCTACAACCTTCTTTGACTTCCATGGTTTGGGAAAAGATTCACTCCCTGGGACTCCCTAGAACCCATGAAGGAATCCAGCTTGTGTGGCGTGAAGGAAAAGCAGTTTAGCTGCAGCCGAGGAGCCCATTTGCTCCCAGAAACCCCAATATTTAGGCTTGTCCTTACCTTAACAGTCTGAATCTTTTGTTCAGTGCCATGTTAGAAATTGTCCCAAAGGAATAAAGAATGACCAGAACATACTGAGATAACTGTGTTGTGACAAGGATTTGTGGGCCAGTCAGTGACACAGACTGAATGTGTGGCATCAATCACTGCTGACCTTCAGAAGTACTGTATAAGCACAGGCCTGTGTCAAATGATCTATTTTGGATACCTAATTTTATCTTACTCCTGAAATACATAAGTTTTCAATGGGATACAAATAAAAATTGACTCTTACTACAGTAGAGATCTTAATAAGATTTTCAGCTCAGTCAAGTAATTTCAGAGAGATTAAGACACTGAAGCCATAGATCTGAGAAGTGTGACCTGAGCTCATCCATTCATTCCTCACACTAAAGTACAGGACTTCCAAGGTGCATAAAGAGAGAAGTTCAAACTCCTAACATAAACAAATATTGGAAGAACCCCCCTTTCCAAGGGGGTTATATGCCTTACAGTTTCCCTTGTCCTGCTGCATTCTCTGCTCCCATCTGTAGGAAAAAACCTGTTCTGGAATGAAGGAAAAACACATCCCTTGAATTCTTGAAAGGGACCAGCTTTGCTTTACACTGTACAGAAAAGAGGACTACAGCATACCTCCTTAAGATACTTAATATTTTCCAATTGTGGGATTTTTGGTTGTTAAAAATGTTTCTGCAATTCAGCCCCTCCACGCACAGTGTAATCCATCTGATTTGTAAGATTACATGTGCACGCAGCAAGAGCTGTGTCTAGCTTGTTCAAAGCTATCATTTTAAATTCCGTTTTCTCAGAAAAATAACGGTACTATGCAAAAGCCATTGGGGATCTGATCTCAGAGAGTATTAGTCGAAGGTTTGAGGAAGAGTCTATTGACCTCTAAGAAAGCTGCTTATTTTTGTCTTCCCAAATTCCTGTATTTCAGGAACCTTTTACCTAAACTGATGGTACTGAATCTGTGCACTTTTAACTTCTAAACCAATCCCAATAAATATATGTGGTTTTGAGCACCAGACAGCCTTCACAATGAAAGTACTGAGCCCTCACTGTGGGAGACTGGTATGCCACTGTCTCAGAGAGAGACTTTGACAACGCAAATATGGCAAGACCGAGGCGGCTGAGGTGGCTGAAGGACGACCAGTGCTAGGTAAATATCTTGATGCTTTTACGTGCGAACGGACTGAGACGACCTAAACTCGCAGAGAAGACCTTTCAAGACTCCACTAGGTGGAGCTAAAAAACTAGCTCTTATGACACTTAGGTGCGTGGGGCGCTCTCTGCTCCTGCTCATTACAGGTACAACCAACCTTTTTCCTTTAGAGAATCCATCTCAAGGACACTGAGGCAACTCCTTGGCTAACCCAGCTCTGCTACCTGAGAACATGGCACATGCAGTCTGGGTTTTTTTCAGAGACTTAGGATCTGGTCAGAAAGTTCGACACTTTTTTTTTTAAAATTTGTGGAGTAGAAAATCCCACTTCATTTACTTATGTAAATGGCATAGAACTAACTTTTATGCAAAATGGAGAAAAATTTCTAGCAAAAATACCCAGGAACACTGTACCTAAAAATTCCTGAAGCTGAGGGCCGCTTAGATTGTCTGTAGCCAATGCTGTATTCTCTGTTATGAATATTGCAATAGCAGTAGACTTACTTGCTCAGACTGGGAACTCACTGTACAAGCATTCTGTAAGCATAGACAAGAAGTGATTACTGAGTAGAATGAATTTATTTTGGAAAAAAAATAAATTCCTTCTTTCTGCATTAGAACAGTCTAAGAAGAGAGTGATATATTTAAGGGACACAGCATGGCTTTAAGTCAGAATTATTGTTGTCATGGGACACATCATGTTTGAGAACCCATTGGTGTTATTGTATCATCTATTGAATGTGGTTCTACTGCAGAAAACAATGCATGAAGGCTGGGTAAATTGTTTTTGAAATATCATCCTGGAGACAGTTTTCCTCTCTTAAGACCCCAAGTGGCAAAAGCAATTGAAGGGAAAATAACACAATCAAATAGATCTAATGTAAAGGCAAATAGGCAACAGAACTGATAGTTATCTCTCCAAAACAGCAGGAGATGGTAAAAGATTACAGGAAAGAAAGAAAAAGAAGTGAAACAGAGGTGTAATAAAAAGTATTGAATCCAGTAACATAGCTTGTAATTACAAATGATAGACCAGTAGGACAAAATCAAGGGCCAATTTTCCAGAAACTAAGAGATTAAACTGTGATTTTTTCATAAATATTTTGTAATTTTACAATATTCTTTTAGATAAATAAAACACGAAGAAAAAAATGAAATTGAGTTATTATTTTTTTTTAATTTTCTGACTCATTCAGGACCACAGTTTCTGCTGCAATTTACTGTGATATATGCTACCAAACTGGTTAAGAATGTTGGAAATTCAATTATTTTTAATTCTTAAGTCTATGAACCATTTCTTATATACTATTCCTTTTCCAACATTCTTGTTTTCCTTTCATTCCTTTTAATTCCTTATAGCCTTCTTTGAAGGTTTTATTCTCATTATTTTTCTTTCATAGATATTATTTTAATGCATTTAGCAAAAAGAATAAAAAAGGATAAAAATTTTTCTGTAAAAAGCTGATTTTGACATTCTCTGTGTCACTTTCTTATCAAAACATTGACTAGTGTGGCTAGTAGGTAATTAATGAAGGCTACACCCTTTGGAAAGAATACTGATTTTATACACAATGTGTGGCACAGAATTATAGAGAAGTAAATATAGCTGGACCGGCACACTCTTCACTGGATAGAAAACTGGTTGGAAGGACAGGCCCAGAGAGTTGTGGTCAATGGTGTTAAATCTAGTTAGTGGCCGGTCACTAGCGGTGTTCCCCAGGGTTCAGTCTTGGGGCCGGCCCTCTTCAACATCTTCATCGACGACCTGGATGAGGGGTTAGAGTGCACCCTCAGCAAGTTTGCAGATGACACCAAACTGGGAGGCAGTGTCAGTCTGTTTGAGGGTAGGGTGGCTCTCCAGAGAGATCTGGACAGGTTGGATCAATGGGCTGAGGCCAACTCTATGAGATTTAACAAGGCCAAGTGCCGGGTCCTGCACTTTGG
>VWZZ01005160.1:152425-162882 GCA_013399095.1 Psophia crepitans | reverse complement strand
GGGAGGAGGGTGTCGGTCTCTTCTCCCAAGTACAAGTGTCAGGACAAGAGGGAATGGCCTCAAGTTGTGTCAGGGGAGGTTTAGGTTGGATATTAGGAAAAACTTCTTCAAGGAAAGAGTGGTGAGGCATTGGAATGGACTGCCCAGAGAGGTGGTTGAATCACCGTCTCTGGAGACATTCAAAAAAGGTGTAGGCAGGACACTCCAGGACATGGTCTAGTAGGCATGGTGGTGTTAGGCTGACGGTTGGACTTGATGATCTCAGAGGTCCTTTCCAACCTTAGGGATTCTATGATTCTATAAACTACTACTCTAAAATAAGAATGAGCCATAAGTTTAAAAGCCAGAGTGGGTCAACATTCTCTCCAATTCTTATTTCTGAGATATCTTCATAAAAATGTCAAATTCAGTCATAAAAAGCAGTATTTTCCAAGTAAATTTCCAGTTTCATTTACATGGTACTGCTGGAGCAAGTCCAGACAAGGGCCACAAAGTTGATTAGAGGAATGGAGCACCTCTCCTATGAGGAGCTGGACTTGTTCAGTCTGGAGAAGAGAAGGCTCCAGGGAGTCCTAATTGGGACCTACCAATACCTAAAGGGGGCCTACAGGAAAGACGGATAGGGGCTGTTTACAAGGGCATGGAGTGATAGGACAAGGGGGAATGGGTTTAAACTAAAGAGGGGAGATTGAGATTAGATATCAGGAAGAAATTCTTGACTATGAGGGTGGTGAGGCACTGGCACAGATTGCCCAGAGAAGCTGTAGGTGCCCCATCCCTAGAAGTGTTCAAGGCCAGGTTGGATGCGGCTTTGGGCAACCTGGTCTAGTGAAGGGTGTCCCTGCCTATGGCAAGGGGGTTGGAACTAGATGATCTTTAAGGTCCTTTCCAACCATAACCATTCTATGATTCTATTAATTCTATCTATTGTATTAATTAATTAGAGACCTGACATGTTTTCTTCATAATCAGCGGGAAACTGATTTTGATGGGCAACAAAAAAGGTCTCAGAAAGCAGACACTCTTCCAGTGCTTGACTGAAAACTTTGTCAACTGGGTGAACATCTGTAGTGATAACAGAAATTAAACCAGAAGAAAATTCACAGGTTATCCTAAATTAACATGAAAAAATGTTTTTGTATTGTAGGTTAACAGCTGCTGTTACTCATTCATCTCAGGGCAAAAAGGAAGAATATACCTGCATTAGTGTTTTAATCTTACTGGTGATCTTTCTGATTTGTAGAGGGAGTGATTATTTAGGAGTAAACTTATTCCACTTCTACCCAGACTTCTATAGCACGCAGAGATATCAGCTCATAAGCAGCTAATGTGTTACCTAATTACATTCCAGATTTCTTTTTTCTGACTGCTCAAATCACGGTTTGTTTTTCTGGGATGGTGCAACCATAAAGGAATAGCATTCTTCGCTTGCAGTGACAAAGCTGCAGAGGGTTGAAGGGTGAAGAGTTTAAGAATAATGACATGAAAACAAGTCATTATTTATTACTGCCCTGCAGTGTTGATTTTTAATGGCAAGAAGTGTGTAGTTACCGTCAATTTTGCTAAAAGAAATCGAGAAAGAAGAGAAAGCAGGCTGTGAAGTTAAAAACACTACAGACAAACTGTTGAGCTCTGGAGAATAATGTGACAAACACAAGGTCTGTGGAAAAATGACTTTGCCAGACACCGTGATCACAACTCCTGCCCAGGGAAGCTTGAAAGTTACATTGCTAACTAGGCAAGAAATTGTACTGACCTTTTCACTGTGTTATAAGCAGACCGCTATAACACAAGTGATTGCTATTGAAATTGATTTTGGTAGCGGCGCAGAAGACTCGTTTTTGTTGTTCATTTTGCGTTTGTCTTTTTAACAGTTTGAACTCATCTTAGTGCTGTGTAACAACATACCTTCACTCAAACTGATTAAACTTTATTGATTAATCATGACCTTAAACCCATGTACAGAAAAACAAACTGAAATAATCCCTTCTGCAAAATAACACAGAGCTGATATGCTCATTGCTACTTGCAATGTTTTCTCACTTCAAACACTCTTACCTTCCACAACATGCTGTTCACAAACAAAATAGGAAAATGCCTCAGTGTAAAATTCATAACATCATTCTTTTAATGACCATGAAGCAATTCTGAAAAAAAAACAACTCAAACCCAAATAAAAGCAAACAAAAAAGGATTATGCCCTTAAAGCTTTTTGAAGCAGCTTTAAGAACAATTTTTACTGCAAATTATGCAGACGGAGTTAACTTATCATTGGAGAAAGTAACCAATCTCCCCATCCTTATGGGAATTTGGATGACCTTAAATGTAATTGTTGTAAACAGTTCTACTATAGTAAGCAGTGCAGTAGCCTGGTGACATACTAATATGCTTTATATTTGTTTATCATAAAAAGAATTAAGCAGGACCTCTTTATAATGCATTTTTTTTTGGGGGGGTGTCTTTGTAATACAGCAATAAAGTACAAATGGTGATGAAATTTAATTCAGTAACTGACCTGCATCTGTGTTTTCATATTTTGTGTGTAACAGAATAAAAAATACAGTGGAGAAACCCCATTAAATTTTATGGTTTTAAAGCCTTCTCATGAGAAAATTCAGTTCTCCCAATAAGAAAGATCTTTCAGACTCATTCCTAAATCCCACTCCAGTCACCACTGCCCTGATGGATTCTCACACATAGAAAAATTATTTAGTCTTTTTATCTTAAGAGCACCTACAGAGGATTGAGGACTAAATAAAGTAATCACTAAGCTTTTTCTTTTTTTTTTTTTTTGGCATTGTTATGAGATGGGATGCAACATGATATTGAATGAGTATGTCTAACACTCTGTTGCTATTCATCTTAAATCATTCAGTGTAACTATACCAGATTATGATGCATTCACTGTGGAGTCCTCTATTATCATATATTTAATTCACAGTCTTAATGGTCACAAAGAAAAATATCTCAGCTTACAAACCTGAATGGTGTGACATACCAGTAGCTCAAGATAAAAGCCACATATGGATTTTGTCATTAGTGGAAGAGATAAATTCTTATGCTATGAGACTGATGGGCTTGATGCTAGTAGTTTGCTAAATGAGTAGCATTACACGATAGCTAATCAGTTTTACAAAGCATTAAACTGATCTAGGCATTGTTAAGACAATCTCATATCAGGAGATACCTGGAGTACTTTCACAAAATGAAATATATCTGCTTATGCAAACACAGCTACGTGGCAAGACAGAAAATGGTGTTGGGAGGGATGAAGAAAGGAACTATTCTGTGACCTTGCAAAAATTATACAGTAATAATAATTTTGATTGTGTTTTCCATTCAGATCTCACCTGCTACTGTCCTTATAACTATTTGATTTGACAAGGAAAGTCATCATTGATCTAAATGACAATAACAGAATAATCAGGTTGGGCATTAATGACAGAATAACTTATGAATCAAGTAAGAGCTTATAAGCAAGTACTGCCAACGTTGCTTAGTTTGCAGTGATGGAAACCAAGAGACGATGACAGTTGCTGCCTCAGCTGGGGGGTGAAATTCCCCACAGCATTATTTTCAGAAACACCAGGGAAAAAAATACATGTCAATGGAAAATAACAAAGGATTTGATCCTCCTCTGTACAGAAAAAAAACCAAAAACCTTCTCATTAATTGCAACACAAATCATAAATGGGCTTTTCAGATCGCTATTGTTGATGATTCAACATAGGATAAAAGAAAATTCAAATTCATAGTTTATAAATGTAGTTTTATTAGGCAACAATAAATGGGAGTAATACTGACTCCATGGGACCTAAATTATATCACCTATCTTTTAAATATTTTTTTGGATACCAAACACCTGACTTATACTAAGCAAATTTAATAACAATTGATACATCACTCTCTACAGACTAATGAAGGATATTGGAAAGTTTGTACCTTGGCAAAACATGCCCAGGAAGAGGGCTTTGTTTATTCTGAGCACGTTCGCTTGAATATAGTAACTGTAAGTCAGTTTTAATAACGATACAAAAAAGAAAAAGCAAATTATTTATCTTTTCATTGTCTTAAGTTTTTCAGATTAAAAAAATAAAAATTATTTCTCGAAATAATACTCTAGTTTGGGGCAACTATAGGTGCGTTGTAATTATCAGTCTGCGTTCAGAAATCATGAGCCTATAAAAGTATTTACTATTTATTATCATCAAAAACATTCAGTTTCTTTCTTGATAGGGAATTGTATTAGTAATAAAAATTAGTCTTTCAATAGGAAATTTAAGGAATCTGTATAATAGAGGGCTTTTCTAACCTAGACAAATCATATAATGACATACTAAAAGAAGCAGTCTCAATCTGTATAAAACAACAAGTAGATGATCTATTTTAAAAGGCCATTGTAAAATTTACCGTACTTGTTGGCTTCTTCCTGCAGGTCTTACTGTTTCTGTAATCAAAGGAATTTTTATTTATGTACTAAGATCACATAGGGAAATGTTTGTTTTACTATATAACTGATCTGAGTTGATAGAAAGTGCAGAAACATGACAGTGTAATAAAAAAGAAGATATTTTAAACAATGATTCAGACAGTAAGTTAACACGACTCCTTAAGATATTATATAGGCTGCAGTTTATTTTTCTGTTTAGCTTTGGTTTTGTTTTCCCCATGCCCTCCACCATAATTTCAGCAATAATGTACCATTAGATTTGGAAAGGTACATAAAAAAAAAAAAAATTTAGATTCCTATTCTAGTCTGATTGCAATCAACCAAAGGACTTGCAGTGATTTATTTGATAGCTGAATAAGGTTATAATTACATAATAAATCAAGAAGACAACATATGTGTTGACCTCCACTATAATCAGGTTGACCATATCACTGGATTTCATTCTGCAACACTCAAATGAATCAGTAGTCAAGCAATTTCCTGCTTCTTTTTCAGGGTATTAAGTTCTATCTTCACAACCTATTTGGAAGGGAATTAAAGATTATTCTCCACATACATTTCTAAAGAACAGAATTTTTAGCGTCTTTAATCATATTTTTTTCTAAGTTGTTCCCATTTTTTTCATTCTCTCAATGATTGCAGTCTTGAGTATCGGCTTCTTCACGTTTTTAAACTTCTTTTTAACACCTGAGGAAAAAAAAACATACTTTTTTAAGGAATTGAGTAAAAATATCCAAATCACTCCGATTCATCTGTAATAGAATAGAAGACTCAAATTCTGACAGTGAATTTGCATGTAGCAGAAGTAATTGTAGTCTAGATTTGTAAGAATGTTTTATATCTTTTATTACCTTTTCAGTTAAAATAATTCTGATGTGATTTATATTGATTTCCTAATTACCAGGCTTACTAGTAATTTCTTTATTTCAGTTGTTCTTATAGTTCACTCTTTCTTTATTAAAGTCTATAATCCAGTGGAAAGGTGTAAAGAAAGCCACCACCAACAAAACAAATCCCAAAGTACTAATGAAAAAGGAATCTTGTTTATTCATGACTTATGAGATGCCTAGGACCTATTTCACACCTAAAGTCAGCTAATCCTTGATAGATCAAAAATTTAGGAGAGATATTGTTTAACTCAAGTTGAGATTTAACTTTAAATTGAAAACTTCTAAAACCAGTGATGGAAAAATATGTTTTCTATAGCTCAGTGACAGAAACAGATTTTTTTTTAGTCAAATAGAAGGCTTGGTTCATTATTCTTTTAATTGCAAGAAAAAAGATATGACAAATATATTCAGAGATGTATTTCCCAGGGTCACTGGTGAATTTGAAACACTATGGTCTCTAGAGCTTATACACCTGAATTAAAAAACAAACAAACAAACAAAAAAAATCCAACAACAAAATACCACCCCAACAGCTCCTTCTGAATATGGGCTAATGGGCTATGACTCCTAACACAGAATGGCATAGAAGTCAGTCAGTTGCAAATTTCCTCTTCTCTTTGCTTGTTTTCGACCATTAAAAAGCATTCTATCAGTTTTAGGACTTAAAAAGACAATAATTGAAAGTCCTCTCTGCCTGAAATATATTTCCAACAATTATTGATCATGATAATTTTGTTATAAGAATTTCTAATATCTACTACTGTCTGTGAATACCAGTTCAGCATTACATTCTCTGCTAGTTCACCATGAATTAAAGGCAACAGAGTGGTTGAAATACACAAGCACTTATCCGCAAGAAGTTTGATACTGATCAAGGGAAACTTCTTGCGGATAAGTGCTTGTGTATTTCCACTACTCTGTTGCATCAGTTTTCAGGATCCGGGCCAGGTGAGACAAGCTGGCTGTGGCTATTCCATACCAGGTGCCATCATGCCCCCATAAAAGGGGGCTGGCTGGTGAGGGGTGGGCTGCTGCTCCAGGACAGGCTGGCTGGGGGCTGAGCATCTCGTCTGTCGGGTCATAGATCGGTAAAGTGCTCCATTTGTCATTGCATTTGTTTACATCCTGATATAGCTCGTGCTGGTTTGTTGTTGTTTCCCTCTCCCTTTGTTGGCCCATTGAACGGCCGTCATCTCAACTCAAGGCCGTTTGCCCTTTGCTGTTCTCTTTCTTCCCCATGTTTTGCTGACGGGGAAGTGAGCGAGCGGCTGCGTGGGGCTCAGCTACCAGCTGGGGCTGAACCACGAGAGGTGGTATTTCTTAAATAAGATTTAAGATCATCTTAGTGGGTAATAAGTTCAAGCGGCTGTAATGACAGAAGGCCAAAGGACAGGTTTTGTTTCTAGTATTGAAGGCACACACGAGTGGAATGCACTAGAGATACAACCTTGGGAAGAGTTAACACACAGGAAAACAAAGTATGCTGATAGCAATACTTTGCTCTGAAGCTCTGACACAGCATTACGCATTGCTTTTTCCTGCTCTGTGACTCACTCTGGCATGCAGGAGAAATCACGTTTCATGATACAGGCCTAAAATGCATTTCTGGTATACATTCCCCACTATATGCTCCAAGTACTTTACTGACATTTCTCAAAATAAGAAAAGTGGTGCAGTAATGAAATCAGGTTTTTATTAAACTCATTCAAATATGCATCTACTGTCATTGATGAATGATGAGATGAATTGAGGTAGAAATATTCAGGCTCAGTGCAATGCTAAATATGAACAAGTTCTGAGGGATTTGACTGATATAATTTTGATGCCACTCTCAGTAACCTTTCAATGATCATGGTGACTGGGAGAGGTACCTGATGACTGGAGGAAAGAAAATGTCACTCCTGCCTTCAAAAAGGTCGAGAAGGAGGATACAGGGAACTACAGGTCAGTTAGTCTTACCTCCATCCCTTGGATGGTAATGGAACACCTTTGCAGCTGCCTGAAATTTCCAGGCTAAAGAGAACACTACGGGTTTTTTGCTTTTTTTTTTTTTTCCTAAGACACAGAATATCTATCAGTGTTCTGTCATCACTAATACAGTAATAATGGTGATATTTCCATTTTTACCTACTAATGATCTAGAAGAAGGTATTTAGCTGGAGAACACAGGATAGGTCTTCTTCTAGGTTTTCTCCTTTTCCCTACCTAGGCTGACAGGTAGCTCTGGAAATTGCATAGACCAGACCCCTGCTCAAAGAAGGAGTGACTAGAGCAGGTTTCTCAGGGCTGTGTCCACATGAATTTTTAATATCTCCAAGAACAGAGACTCTACAGCCTTTCCAGGCAACCTGTTTCAACATTGAATGACGGAGACCTTATTACCCTCTACAACTACCTGAAAGGAAGTTGTGGTGAGCTGGGGGTCGGCCTCCTCTCACAGATAGCTAGTGACAGGATAAGGGGGAACAGCAGCAAGTTGCACCAGGGGAAGTTGAGGTTGGAGATTAGGAGAAATTCCTTTTTGGAAAGGGTGGTTGGGCATTGGAACGGGTTGCCCAGGGAGGTGGTGGAGTCACTGTCCCTGCGGGTGTTTAAGGAAAGGTTCGATGTGGTATTTAGGGACATGGTTCAGTGGGGAATAGGTGGTGGGGGGACAGTTGGACTAGATGATCCTTGGGGTCTCTTCCAACCTTAATGATTCTATGATTCTAACAGTAAAAAAAGATTTTGTTATGTCCAAGTGTAACTTTCTGTATTTCAGAAATCTGAGTAATTCCAGAGAAGGTACTTCAATGTATACAATTTGAAGCTTTTGCCATAAGAGGAACTCAAAATATCCTAAGGAATTTAAGCAACATTAGGTATTCCTTAGGAATGAAAAGTGAATAAAACGAAGAGTTCATAGGTCATAAAATCTGTTGCTCACACCTGAAGCAAGACCATTTCAAACCTCAGATATTTTTGATTGGGAGCTCTTTTTCCTCTAGCATTTCCCTCTACCCTGGTGCTATCTTTCTTTTTACCAGCTTCTTTCACAGAGCAGAAAGAATAAGTCCTCTTCTTCCTCACAAACTCAACTGCCACTGACGACTGGACACATCTGATGCCTCTCTTACCTCTGCCTTTACTAAAACTCTGTTCCTAATCCTCTGATTAGCATTTTCTTTCACTGGAGGAAGATGCCTACTTATTTTAAAGAAAGGACAATGTTCAGTTGATTATTCACCATTATCCACACATCCTTTGAAAATCTTCACCTTGTGAAATGTCCCATATCATGTTCTTATCTAAGTTAATCATATGTGTGCACAGTAAAATATGCATTATTTGTTGTTTTACAAAGCAATGCATGACACCGTGTTGGTGAACTGTAATGTGTTACTACTTGCCAGTTCCCACAATTTGCACCATCTGAATACTTTACCAGTAAATATAACTTTCATATAAAAGGAATCACTAGAATAGAAAAAATAATCTGGGACCCCACCAAGAATGACATTCAGTAAGTGATAATTCCCTATTTACAATTATTTTGGAGAATTTAACAAACGTCATATTTTTTTTTATTGCTTTAGTTTTGTAATTTTATATATATATATATATATCATATATCTTTGTAGATAATCCCATTGCTTCATCAATGTTGAAATATAAAATCCTTTACCTCAGTTTAAATCTGGACAAACCATTGCTTAGTTTGGGTGACACGAGCAGTTTCTTGGCTCTTTTTTTCATGTATGGCAATTACTGAAAGAAATGTGAAACTTCTGTTTTCTCTGCCTCAGGAATGAATCAGTTTTACCTCTATCCTTGGCACCCTTTCTTGCGTAAGCACTGTCTGGCCTTCATCCATATTTATAATACAGGTTGCAACAAAGCAGGACCTTGGCACCAGTTCTTTCCTCTCATAAATGCAGTCTGATTGCATCACAACATTCAGGAAAAAAAAAATCCATTTCTTAATTAAACCAGCAAACAAACGAATCTTTCTCCTTTTCATTCCTGACCTTGTAGTCCCTCCAACCCCCACTTCCTTTCCTCAATCAGGGAAGTAAAAGGTACTCTCACAACGATATTTTGGAGACTGAAAACACCATAATTAAAGTTTAAGGTCATTCATTAGTGTTAGTTTTGAACTTCACAGCTATTTTGTACCTCTTTTAAAAGGTTCCTGAACTTCTATGTGTTAATCAGTTAATGTGTGGAAGCTTATTAGCAGGCATATTTCAGATCTCTATACAATACACAGACGGTGGACCAGATGCTATGGGCAGCCCTCGAGATCTGAAAAGTACAAAGGTAGATTAAACAAAAGCAGGAAACAAAATATAAACAGAAGTTTAATTGCATTCACTTAATTTTTAGTCCATTTTATCATGAGTCCACATATGCTTTGAAGTATAAGGAATGACCCCAGTCCAGCAGAGAACTTAACCATCTGCTTAACTTTCAGCACTCAAGTTGGCACATTGACCTTAAAGGAGATACTAAAGTGCTTAAACTTAAACAGATGCTTGAGTACTTTGTGGATGAGTTCTATGCTATTTTTAAGATGTCATAGTTCTGTGTGGTTGAGACTTGAATGGGCTTTCCCTTAGAAAATGGGTTTTGACACACACTATAGCCCACCAAAAAAAAAATAATAAATTGCTTTTTCATATATTATGTTCAATCAGAGGACTTTATCAGCTAACACTTATTGACTGTGGAAATACTTTCCCATCTTACTGCTCTTTGTTAGGTGTTGAAATGTCCTACCTGGACATGTTTTATGAAGAAGGGTAGACATACCATTGTCTTCAGATTTTGGCAAATTATTTGAGTTACCAGTGTTCAGTGGAAAGCAAAATATTCAGCAAAATTGTGTACAAATTAAAATACTTAAACCAGGTGAGTACCTCTGCAATGAATGTCTAAAATCCCACATTTTCCAATGGAGATTTGGACAATACAGTCAAAAGAGCCTGGAGAGCAGTTTTCTCAACGTATTGACTATCCAGCTGTGTAAGCCTCCAATTGCTATTGACTCTATTGTTGTCGTGGTTTTACCCCAGCTGGCAGCTGAGCACCACGCAGAAGCTCACTCAGTCCCCCTCATTGGATAGGGGGAGAGAATT
>VWZZ01005160.1:112643-143999 GCA_013399095.1 Psophia crepitans | reverse complement strand
GCCCCATGGACTTGCGGATGTCTAGCTTGGCTAACTGCTCCCTAACCCAGTCCTCGTCAGCCCAGGGAAGCTCATCCTTAGCCCCGACTTCCTCTGGGGCTTCAGGGGTTTGGGGCTCCTGGGGAGAGTCTGCAGCAGTGAAGACAGAGGCAAGCTTGTCCTGACAAGCAGGCATGCTGTACCTCCCTGAGTTGTATTAATGTGCATAGCCCCAGTGCTTACATGTTGGTTTTTATAGTAGTAGAATCTGACAATGGTAATGCTGGAGAAAGCTGCAAGCTGCCTGTCTTCTTGCCTTTGTAAAATGGGCAATGACTTATCTCACCAGTATCAGTGGATCCATTTCACAGCCTGGTTAAACAGAGGAAGCGTTTAAAACAACATAGAAGTGAAAAAGGGTTGGAAAAATTGACATCACTGTCCCAAACAGGAGTTCAGTAAAACACCTGAGAACAAATTCAGCATAAGTTCCCTGGAGGTGTATAAAATATGTGGGAGTTGCATTACGTGTATTCTACCCCTGCAATGGTGTGTGCTTGTGTGTGAAATGATGCAAAAGGCAACAGGGAGTGAGAAGAAATGAAAGATTAATGGAGGCCAAAACAACTGTGGACAAGTGCTTCTACTAACTGCAAAGGCTGGTTAGAAAACTGAGAAGGAACAGTTTTTTTCCACTGGCTTGAAAGGTCATTTGACTTGTTCATGAAATACAACCAGACTGAACTCACAATAACTAAGCTCCCTCAGTAATTTCTCTCAGCAATGTAAACAACCTGTAAGCCCCAAAACATTGGCTACATGCTCAAAGAAAAAAAAACAAAACTCAAAAAACCCAAATAAACAAATAACCCATTATAAGTTTATTTAAAAAATAGAATGCTATGTCTTTCCCTAAAATTATTTTGAATATTTGTTGTACAAATAAGCAGCTGCATACTTTCTTCAAAATGTTGCTTTCTCCATTGACAATATTTTTTTTCTGCTGCAGTCACTGCTATATATTGGTGGTGTTCCTCAGGGGTCAGTACTAGGACCAATGTTGTTTAACATCTTTGTCTGTGACATGGACAGTGGGATTGAGTGCAACTCCAACTCAAACCATTCTACTATTGATTCTATGATTCTATGTTTCTTTTCTCTGTCTTTTCCTCCTTTCTTTTCTTCCTTTGTCTGATACTTTCTTATCACTGCTATGGGCTTAGAGCCAGAAAATCAAGGAAAAGAATCTCCTTTTTCCTTCATTAATAAGGGACAAGGTTGTTTAGACTGAAGAATGGGAAATGCCATGTCATATGAGGAATCTGATAGCCATTAGATAACACCTTGTATTTATCTGTTGTTTGGTGATTGAATAGTTTATTTTCTCAGCCTCTGTCTCAATTCTACAGGAGATGCTTATTAGCTTATCAGTTAAATACATTTGTTGGCTTTTACTTACAACTGGTACAATTACATTTTTTTAAAAGTTCACTGTACTTCTTCTGTGCTATCTATGTATTTCAATATTGAGAGCAAGAAACCATCTTTTTTTTTTAATCAATTTCTAGAGGGAAATGCCTGAAAGATCACACTGCTCTACAATGCAATAAAAGAGCCTGAAAAATCCTTTATAATGGAGGTATAGTGGCACGAATGGAGTCATCATACATCTTCATGTCAGAACATCTGCACTGACACAAAGACCTCTCCATCAGCTGAGGGCCCTTTACCCACTGAAACCATTTGAATTCCTTCTTTGATCCTTGAAAAAAATCAGTGTTTGACATATCAATACTATTCTGGTTCCTGGAGAATATCACAAACAAAACCTTTTGTTTTGTAAAAAAATGGATTATGACACTGGTCTAGAGACAAGAGAAAAAAGACCTATTTTCTGTGATTTTCTATAGATAGAATTAGACAGGGGTTTGTGTATTTTTTTTTTGTTTGGTTTTATTTTGTTTTGTTTTTCTCTCGTAGTTCAGCCCCAGTCAGTAGCTGAGCCCCACGCAGCCGTTTGCTCACTGCCCCTTCAGCAAAACAAGGGATAGAATGAGAACAGCAAAGGGCAAAAGTCCTCCACTTGAGATAACAACCATTCAATGGGCCAGCAAAGGGAGAGGGAAACAACAACATAGCAGGGATGACAAAGAGAACCCTGTGACAATGGATGTGACAGACCCAGCCTGACAATCCCGGAGCAGCACCGGCCTGCCCCTCCCCGGTCAGCCCCCTGTTATGGGGGGGCATGATGTCACATGGTATGGAATATCCCCGGCCAGCTCGGATCACTTGGCCTGGCTCCTGAAAATTAACCCTATCTTAAAAAAAATTAACCCCTTGGCCAAAGCCAGGACATTTTCCACAAAACAATGAGTTATTACTGGAAATATAAAGAGATTAGAAAAAAAAAAATAATCTGTAGTTCAGCTATAATCTTCTTCTAAGGGTTCCAGAGAACCTTTTGAAGTCTGAGTGAAATGGGAAGACATTTTGCAGGATGAAAAACCCCTTGGTATTTGCAAATCCTGCATTGATATCAACAACTCTCAACAGTTGATTTGAAAAAGACAAAAAAAGGATTTCAAAAGTTTCTGGGATGCTTTAATACAGTGATCAGCTCCTCAAGTTCCAGTATTTTGGAAAATTTATATCATGCATCTCATCTCATCTCATCTCATCTCATCTCATCTCATCTCAGTATTTTAAGTTTATAGATCTCACGGGTTCATTTAGTAATAAGAAAGCCCATAAAAGTTAGACCTTTATGTGTCTTATCAAGGATACATAAAACAGCATATATGTTACAGCATTTATTATTAGTAGTGAAACTTAATGCCAATATGAAGGGTGGCCAAACAAGCTAGAAGAAACCTGAAGAAAGTGAAGGGAGAGAAACTGAATTTAAGAAACAGATCAGCACACATTTGCACCTGTGAGAGAGTACCTCCTCTTCATATACTCTGATAAATGCAGAAAATAATTCAGAAAACTGGCTTTTACCTGGAGTGAAGGAGCTCGGCATCACACAAGTTTGTTTGGATCAAAACCTTTTGGGGATCTGACTTATTTCATGCTTGTACTGTATTCTTTTCATGCTACTTAATGCTTTTATTTCTCCACAGATACTTCTGGTTTGCTATTTTGCAATACAAGTTACAACTCAACTATACAGAGAAACCAGTGAAATTAAAAAATGAGTAAAGCACCTAACAAGATACAGCATGAAACAAGCTGGATGCTTAGTGTGGTTGTTATCCTGCATAGAAGCTGTGCTGGACTTGGAGGTCAAGTGGAAAAAAAGCCGTAATAGTATGCAGTCACAATCTCTAGCACTTTACAATTTTTGGGCTAACATATTCAGTTTTAAAATATGTAGATTTTTTTAATATAGTTTCCCATACTGTGTTTTGATACTTTTAATTGTATTAAATTGTATCAAGTTGTGTCACTTGTGGAGAAGAGATGGAAAGGAATACTAAAAATAAACCCAAAAAAACCCCCCAAAAAACCCCCAAAAGGAACAAGAGCAGAATAGAAAACATTAAAGGTAAGACAAGAAAATCAGGAAGAAGAAAAAATTATGAATACTTTTGGGACTGATTCTAATTTTCTTCAAGTCAGTCATAAACCTGAGAGTGAATTTAGCAGGACTCAGATCAGGTAATTGACTGGTTCTGAGTTCACTGGAATTTTTTAGTTCTCTGTAAGCACGAACAGGGTACCAGCCTTGGGCTGTCAAATTGCTGTAGCTTTGTATGTTTCAGAAAACGCAAAACTACTTACTGGTCTCCGAGGATTTGACCTATTGTTTAGAAATTCCACAGTTACAGAATTAAAGACAATGCAAAAACAAACAGAAAAACCTGAATCACTCTGAGTTGCCACTATGTCACTGAGCTGTCGCTTTGAAAATCCCAGGCAGAATGAGACAAACAAGCTTAGTGAGGGATCCCAGTGGAGCACTCTCCCTAGCAACAATAGTCATGTAAAATGAGTTTCTGCATCCTCTGCTTGTTCATGTAGCTACCCCTGGTTTAGAAACAGGCAAATACTACAGTCAGAGTAATTTTTGATTCAACTGGTATCTGTAAAGATGCAAATGAGAAAAAAAAAAGAAGTTATGCAATACTCTGTTTTCTGATTGATCACACTGAACAAAAGTTCATGTCAATCTGCACATTAGAATTTTCTCTATTTTCTAATAGTGCCATCATAGTAGTTTATATTTTTATATTCTGTTACAAGCTTTAAACATCACAAAATTAATATCTTTTGTTATGCTTATTTAGGGGCAGTTTCAGGTCAAGGGTCAAGTTTCTGACCAGCTGACGTCCCACCTGTGCTTCTTGCACACAGTTTATTTTTCCCATGATTACAGGGATAAGTTCCTATGGCATTTGTTTCTTTCAGTTTAATCAGCCCTAAAATATAAATAAACACACTCTCTGTTGTATCTTAATTCAAGCTGTATTGGACTACTTAGATCTCACAGTCAATGTGAGTATGGTAAGGAAAGCCAGTTGCATTCAAAGTGGCTGAAAGTGATTAGTAGCAAAAATTGAATGGAAAAATGTCAGAGATGGTAAGAGTATGAAAATGAGTCCATTCTGGGCTAAAGGTTTCCAGAATGCAGTAGCTGACAGTTCATGTTCAGTAAAAGACTGTTTCTCGTGTTCAAATTCTTGCTCTATTTGTTATCCAAAACATGTAGGAATAAGTTCTACAAAGTTATTGCATATCATGTGAAAAAACCCTACTCATTTTCTTTCAAACTTATATTTGGTAATTCAATTCACTATCCCTATTTTTTTAATAAGGAAAGGGATAATTCCATACATGCATGTGCATGTCATTCATGATTTTATACTGAGAATGTTTTTTCAAATTTAAAATCTCATTTGGTTTTCTGTCTCTCTGATCTCTTGTAGCATACCCCAGAACATTTTTTACTTCCACTAGTGCTTCATCTTCTTGAGATCGTTTGACCTGAACTATGAACAATATTGGAGTGACACCATGGATTTAGGTACTGACATAATTATATTTTCTGGTTTGTTTTCATTTTCATTCCTAATATTTCTTAGCTGATCTTTGTTTTGGTTTCGTTTTTTTTCATGTATTCACAGACTTTATCTCCTTTTTGACGGAGTCATGTCATTTCTACTACATTCAGGAAAGTATGCATTGCACAGCATATCTAAAACATGAGTAGCTTTCCAGAGTAGCAGCTTATTCTCACATCATAACACTCAAGTCCCAGTAAAATCTGCTGTACACACTTGGGTGCACTCAGCTGCAGTTTCTTCATGGCGCTTTTTAATAACCTGTGATCTGCCTGCACAAATATTCTGTGCCCAAAGGTGAGGAAAGTAGAATTATTCCATTTTAAAGAGTGCAACCAGGAGCTACTTTCCTGAAGGTTCTCTGTCCTTGCTTGTATCTAGAAAATGTTATCTCTATTTTTCTAAATGCTACTCTTCAAATTCCTTAAAAAGCAGCATAGTATGATTACATTGTAGGCTACTGCACTGGATTATAGTACTTCAGGATCAGTGACTCACATATGTATTTCATTACTTCATTGAATATTGGTTCCTGATTTTCAGTAATTCCGGTGCTGCACCCTTTTTGTGTTACTTGAATATTCTCAGGCTTTTGACTGATCTTTGTACAGTGAGTTGCTGGCCTCCTCTCATATGCTATGGCCTGGCTATGTTTCTAATGATTTTTTGACTTTCAATACCTTAGAGTGTTTTGCAGAATCAAAAGATATCTGAAGAAGGCAGTAGGTCTTTTCAGCTTCAGTTTGACCTAAAATGCTTTCTGAAAAGCTCCTTAATACAGTTGCATCTCCATACCATTGTTATGCATTTCCTCTTCTTCCATTTCTCTAAGTAGGAATATCATCTGTTACAATCAAGATGCTTGTACTTCCCTTCAAAGCCTGGTTTACTTTAAGTCAGTAATGACTTGCAGGCCCTGTTCATATCCAAAACCCTTTGTACCCAAAAATACTTGCCAAGAGGCATGTGAAACATTGCCAGGCTGTTCCAAAGACATTGATACTTTGCATGTAAAAATACATACAGTCAGCAGCTTAATCTGGTAAATCATGTAGAGTGTCTTCAATAGCTGGCAAAGATTAGTAATTTTTTTTTCATTCCTTTGTTGAGTGTTTTTGTATGAATTAATCTGAACATTTTCTCACAGTGCTAAATTTCTGGTTTTATCTATGATAGTTGCAGTTGTGATATTGAAGTATTTTATATTTTGCCGGTTTTTCAGTTCCTTTTATATGATAAAAATCTTAATTTTGGATATGCCATTATGCATGTCGATACTTTATATTTTGTTATAATTGTGCCTACAATCCCTAATGAATGTTTTCCTTCCTTACCCATTCTGAGGATACTTTCAAATTATCCTCTGGTCATATGTATATATTGCATTGCTTTGTTGCTCAGTAACTATATGCCAGAGTAAAACATTCTTGTGTGTGCTTTTGCTGGACATTTTATATTTGCCCACTGTCCTCACTAGTAGAGTTATTATGAGACAACAGAAACATTTTTCTTCCATTTGGCTCAAATTAATATGGCTATTTTGCAGCATTGCTTGAATTAGAAGTATAACTGATCTAGCTACCAATCTCTTAGCCTAGCTGAAAATATGGCATTTGAGTGGTCTTTGTAATATGTGTTCATTAAAGATCTGTGGATATGCTCATTATAGGCTATTATCTCTTCTCCACTGGAGCTCTGAATCTATTCAGGCAACACTTGGACTGCAGATGATTTAGTGACAGTGGACACAAATAACACTGAGGTCACTAAATACCTTCTCATTGCCTTAGTCTTCACCAGCAAGGTCTGTAAGTTCCCTGTGATCAGTGAAAGGGTTCAAGGTTGAGAACTACCATCAGTGGATAAGGGCTGAGACAGGGATTAATTGAGAGCTCAACCTGTACAAGAACTTGGAAATCAACAGTCTGCATCCAGTAGTGCTGGGAGGTCTGACCGCTCTTATCTTTAGTAGGCCATGGAGATGGAGGGAAAATTCCCAATAACTGCAGAAATACAAATATTGTACCCATCTTTCAAAAAGCCCAAAAGAAAAATCTAAGGGATTATAGGCCAGTCAGCCTCAGTTTGCTCCTTGTGGAAACTACAGAGCTAGTCATGTTGGAACCAATTTACGGCTGTATGAAAAAGATGATTTTGAGTAGTCAGTATAGATTTCTAAAGGCTAAATCATAATGACCCTCCTGATTGCCTCCTGTGATAAAATAACCAAGCCTACAGATGGAGAGAGAGCATTGGATGTCATTTATTTTGACCAGTAATGTTTTCAGCATTATTTTCCACAATATTCTTGAACCTAGCTTTAGACATTATGGTCTGGGTAGGTGGACAACTAGATGGGTAAATAACTGGTTGCATGTTCAGGCTCGGAAGTTCACGGTTGGTAGGTCATACCCTGTCTCAAGTTAGGTAGCATGTAGAGTAACACAAAGGTCTATCCTGGACCATGTCTTGTTTGACATCATTATGAACAACCAGGAGGAGGTGCAAGAGGGGACATTTTCACCAGTTTTACAGGTGACACCAAACTGGAGGGAACATTCAATACCACTCAAGGCAGGGCTGCCATCCAGAGACACCTGGAGGAATAGGCCAACAGGAATCTCATGAAATTCAACAAAGACTAATGTAAATTCCTGCACCTGGAAAAAAAAAACAAGTCCTTGCGACAAAGTTTGGGGCACTAATTAGCTGGAGAGCAGCTCTGCTGAAATGGCCTGGGGGTCTTGGCTGGCTTCAGGAGGAGTATGAGTCAGCAGTGTGCCCTGACAGCAAAGGTGATCAGTGCCTCCTGGGCTGTATTGACAGGAACATTCCTGGTAGATTATTCTTCTCTACTCAGTGCTAGACCAAATCTGGAATACTTAATCCAGTTCTAGATTCATATGTTTCACTGTATGAAACGACTGCAGCAAATTCAACAGAGAGGCAGTGAGATGGTGGGGAGGTAGAGGTCTTTCCCTGTAAGGAAAGGTTGAGGGACTGGGATTTGTTCAACCTGGGAAAGACTTGGCCTCAGGGGAGCCTTCCTATATTAATGAGATCATCAAGAAGACAGTCTTCTGCAGTCCCCTCCAACCAGAATTTTCCTGGTTTATCTTACAAAATTTATGGGGAAGTTGCAACACTAAGGTATGAGATCGTTCAGATTATCACCTATCCCAAGCCAGATGCCTGTTTTTTTCAGCAAGATTACTGATTACTCAGTTGAAGTAAAGCACTGAACTGAATCAGTTGTAGCATATATAGTTATGGAACCAGCTAACATATAACCCATTTAAGTGTCTCGAAGTAGCACTATATAACCTGTAGCAGATATTGCCTACATTTCTAAAACTAAACAGCTCTTATTAAAAAAAAATAATCCTACAGAGATAGTGCAAGCCATGCAAATAACATCCAAACCACAACAGATAGTATAGATAATGTCAAAAAAGCAATGCAAGTGGTGAAATAACCATGCACTTTCATTCCTAGTAAAGAAATATCAGCATATCACTTGGGGCCAAGAAGAATATTTAAATTCCTTATTTGAATATGAGCTTGCATTAGAAGTATGGCTGAACTTTTTAAATCACATTAGTAAAAATATATTAAAATAGATCTCTATCCAATGAGAAAAGCATTTAAAAATATGTTCCATTCTGTCCCCTATTCTATGCTTTCATTCCCATGTTAGACTCATTTTATTGTTTTCCAATGAAATCACAAATCTTGAATATTGAATTGAAGCAATAAGCAGAGTCATGTATCTAAATATATAGAAATTGCTGGGTACAGTAACTTAAAATATCTAGCTCATATTATGGGGTCTTTGTTTCTTCATAACTACCACCACTTTTTCCAAGAAATCGCTTAAGTAAAATGTAACAGAACAGCAAGAAAGTTTCCAAAATGTACAGCAATTAAAATCAGGCAACCTCTGCAACATTTAGGCTGGAAGTCAACATGATTCAGTGCCAGTTTGAGCCATGGCACTGACTGACTTTGGACAACTTTGTTGACTTTTTCTCCTGGTTCCTTATTCAGCTCAGCTGCACAGCTGAGTAAAAAGCAAGTCACAGTGACAGCCAGCTGCTGTGCCTAGCCCATACTCTCTGGGGAAATAAATTGAAAAGGAATAGGGAGGGATCAGAACGCAGTAAACCACCTACCATTTCAAAACAGACAATTGCAGGTAGCAAAGGATAAGTGTCTAAATAATGTGCACAGTCTGAAAGTGCTTAGTGGGCAACACCAAGATTTTTCTTGTTGAACAGGTTTTTAATCTCAACAAAAAACACTGGTGCTGACATTTTATTGTGAGGTTGCAAAACACTGTTTAATACCTGGCACTTGGATTCTACCTTCTATAAATCCTGTTTCCTGCTTATTATAATCAATGTCTTTTATTTAAAACTGTGTCAGGGCAGCATTAAACACTAGTGCTTGGCAACCTGTGTGTAGTCAAAGAGCTTTGAGCAGTAAAAGTCTGTAATGATGTAAAATCTTGCTGAAGTTTCCACTGTCTCTCTAATCAGAACAGAATTTAAACACTGTGAGCAAGAGGAGTTTCAGTGCTCCATCACGAAGCAATGCCAGGATTGAGGCTTACTGGTACAACAATGTGGAGAGAACAGTATTGCCGATATCTCTTTTATAGCAGACACCATTTCAACTTTGGTAACATATTCATCATCAGATTGGCCTCATGAACAGTGATAGCTTGTGTGTTTGCCAATGGGATTAACATCACCTATTCTGGGTTTTGTGTAGAATGAGCAGGAGGTGTAGCCTACTGTTTCAGATTTTGTATATATATGTATCACTTCAAGTAAGTAAAAATTTTGAGTTAGATGCCTTAAAATTAGGTATCTGAATTAGCTGTTAATAAATGACTACACTGTCCCCTGTTGTGGTGCTCCAAGAGAAGGTAAAAATCCTAAATTTATTACAAACCCCAAGAAATCTGGTGAGGGTTTTTCTGTACAGTTTATTTCACGGTCCATGATGAGTTGTTTAGTAAAGAGAACAACCATAAGGTTAAATGAAAGACAGTTGGCAGTCTCTGTCATAGTGTGCCTTGGCAATGTTCACAGATTTCACGCTCCTCTTAGTCTTTAGCATAGTCACCAGTGACAGGACAGGACACAACTGTAAGGATAGCTATACTTCAGCTTGGTCCTTAGATCAATCATAAACTTGTTTTCACTGCCATGAGTGCTAGCAGTGTAATTCTGGGACAGTGCCACAACCACAAAATGTTTGTTTTCCAAGTGGTTTTCAGAGTAACTGAAGCTAAGTAACACACTTACCCTTTATCTCAACCTGCTTTGTAGCACTAAACATAACTGAACTCTTTATTGCAGGATTATTAGTCTTAAGACTTAAGACAGGAGAAGACAACATACTGGTGTGAGACATCTTGCCAGAGACTGGTTATTTAAATGGTGTAATGCCAACACATTTTAAAACAACTAGCACATGGTTTAAGTGCCATTTCGATCTAACCCTTATTTACATCTTATAACTGGCAAACACAGGTACAGAACACAACTCTGCACTCTACAAATGCAGCTGAAAATATAACACAGCCCAAGTACTGTCATTTCAGAATGAGCTATAAACCTGATTTATTAAACATACTTTATCAATGTTACACCAGGGATGGAGTGATTACAGAGCCCTTTACGTTGTAAGAATGTATAATTATGATTCCTCCTTAAGAAGAAAGAGGATTTTTTACAAAATGCTTTGTATTTTTCAGCATGCTGGGCTGTGTAGAACTGATAATGAGTTGAAAATTAAGACTGTCAGCAGTACATTTTACAAATGAGCACATAAGTCAGTCAAATCCAGAAGCTATAATGAGGTTTTTGTTTGGATCCTTGTGGGAGGGAGAAGGGCTGAGGTGGGGTGTTTGGTGCTTTGTTCCCTTGTTTCGGAGGAGGGGCAAGAAAGAAGCTCACAAAGGGAATTGACCAGTTCATTACAGCTTTAGAAAGCAACCCTGGAAGTACTGTTACAGAAATTCTAAAGATATGATTTACCATTATCTTGCAGTTTAAACTACTATAATAAACCATAAATATTCAATAGTCAGAAATCTAAAGCCCTTCATCAGTATAAACTCCCAATGAACTCAATGGTAATTTTGCCTGTGTGACAACAGAGTATGACATACACGTCTCTGAAGGAGGCCAATGCAAAGTTTATACAGAACTAAAATCTGTCATATATTCTGTTTTGAAAGGTCGTGTCTGATTTACATGATTTTTTTTAAATCTCTACTTGAAAACTGCAGGATTTTCTCAGAAACTTTACTTACCTGTCTCATCGTAATAATCATCATCTTATTTTAGGGTTTTTAGTTAGTATTACAAGCATTGCACCATATATGTCTCACTTTACCAGTGATAGCAGTCTCCTTAGACATAACTGGCTAATTTAGCTTTCAAATTACTTGGATTATGTTAATGTAAAACAGGTAGGAGAACACTAATTTTGATAGGATAGTTACATGAATGAACAGCAAAAGATTTCACCGATTCATGAATTAATAATAATAAAATGCAAATCAGTTTTACAGAGACAACTGCAACAAGATAAATGTTCTTGGCATTAAACACATGTCCAAATACTTTATGAGAAAAAAAATCTTTGGGTTTTTCTTAGTTCCATCTGTAAATGTGAATTATATTATCACTCATTTTCATTATTTTCAGTTTTTAGTTACTCAAACAAATATTTATCAAATATTTTCTTTTATGACTGGCAGCATGTTTTACTGAAGCCCTATTCTGGCTGCCTTATTCTTAGTTACTGGATATATTCTCCATCTGTACTTTACTTGCATTGAGCTGGACATCTTGAGGAGTAAGATGCTATTCAATGAAAGGATCCCCAAACATGTCTCAAAATGGTCATGTAATTGGGCATTTGGTCATGGTTTAGCAGAAAACATTTTCAGCGAGATACTAAATAACCATGCACCTCACATTTACACTGTTTTAGTTATCTCAGATGCAGAAAATGTTATTCTGAGTGACAGTGGAGTATTAGTAGGACACGGAAACTAAATATCTAAGGTAAGTAAAACCAAAAACCATCCACCTACAAACAATAAGAACATTGGGCCTGGACTAACGAAGAAACAATAAGTGCCTTTTGTTTCAACCTGTAAATGATTAATAGATATTATCAGAGATACAGGTAGAAGCAATGTGGTAACAAATGTGAACAGGAAATCTGAACTGAATTGGAACTGGACAGATGAGCAGACAAAAAACTTTTGACAGCACTAGCATGTGAAGTTCTTTTGTTTTTAAAAAATATAGAAGAACCATGAAGGATGCTGTACAAGGGGGACAATTTAAAAAGAATTTTCAAAGAACATTGTGAAAACAGTGAAAGAATTGGAAATTAAATCAATATGGGACAGTCACTAGGGAGAGTAAAACATTGAAAAATAATGTCAACAAGAAAATATTTACACCAAAAAGTCAAGCAAACAATGTAGGAAAGATCTTAACTGATATTCTACCCTGTTTTCAGAGTATTCATATGCACAGGAAAAAAACAAAATCCAGTGAACAAAACTGTCTTTGTGAGCGTCTGCAAGAAAAATGCCCACTCTTCCCTACTTAATAATTCTAAATGCAGGAACTAGAGAGATGTCCAACTGGAGTATATAACAGATACTTAAGTGCATCTGGGAATCAATACATTATGTTCATGGAATCATCATCTTACATTCGTAATAATGTTTTTTAATCTGCTCTTATTTAGTGTTTCAGCTGCTGTCATATATGTTGTAATTGCAGTGTGAAAAATACCCAAGTGTAGTGACCAACATT
Source organism: Psophia crepitans (assembly GCA_013399095.1). Taxonomy (NCBI): domain Eukaryota; kingdom Metazoa; phylum Chordata; class Aves; order Gruiformes; family Psophiidae; genus Psophia; species Psophia crepitans. The sequence continues at coordinate 131,101 of VWZZ01005160.1, read as the reverse complement.
AAATAAATTTGTTAAAATGTGTAGTGGGTTTCTCATTTTTATGTCAGCATGCATTTTTGTAGAAATGATAAATCAAAAAATTACATTAGAAATGTTACAATAAAGAAATTAACAAGGTGACAGAAAATATACATAATGTTTAGAAAGAAGTCTAATACATTCAAAATTCAAGACTGAAATGCATTAAAGTGGTAGCTGGATGTTAGATCCTTGTGAAGCTCTTACTGCTTTGAAGAAAATATGATCCCCTAGACCCTTGCAGCTTTATTACTTTACAGTGGAGAATGATCAAAGCATCATAGAATCATAGAATGGTTTGGGTTGGAAGGGACCATAAGGATCATCTAGTTCCCAGCCCCCTGCCACGGGCAGGGACACCCTCCACTAGACCAGGTTGCCCAAAGCCCCATCCAACCTGGCCTTGAGCACTTCCACGGATGGGGCCTCCACAACCTCTCTGGGCAACCTGTTCTAGTGCCTCACCACCCTCACGCCAGCCAATTCCATATCCACTGAGTGGTCCATCCATGAAATCCATGTCTCTCCAATTTAGAGACAAAGATGCCATGCGGTACAATGTCAAATGATTTGCACAAGTCCAGGTAGATGATGTCTGTCACTCTTCCCTTATCCACCAACGTTGTGATCCCGTAGTAGAAGGCCACCTAATTAGTCAGGCCCTTAGTGAAACTACGTTAGCTGTCACCAATCACCTCCTTATTTTCCATGATATTTATATTTTGTTCTTCAGTCCCCTATAAATTTGATAATCTCTGAACATCTGAGTTTGCTCCCAAAGTAGCATCCATAATAAGATGCAAACGCAATAATATTCTACTGATTGAGCAGGTAAACACATATGACAAAGCATATGGTTGGTGTAATGTTAGTATATCACATCAGAATTATTACAGCATGGGTAAATTTAACCCATTGTGTTCAATAATCCAAATAAATTATAATGGAACTTTCAGCCAGGACATTATATTCACGTTTTTCTTATGGAACACCTTAAATTTACATTGTAAAAGTATAAAGAACTCATACAACACAGATCATTGACAAAAACAGTTACCAACTTCCGGTACAGCATGTAGAAATAAGGGTTATGCTGGTTCTTAAAAGCAACTTCATACAGTTGTTTTGAGACAATCACTACAATGGAATTCCCAGTTGCGAACAGGTCACAATTTCATTGAGGCCTTGACTCAACAGCTCAAAGCCGTGAGCACTTTGTACGGCTATCGCTCTGAGCTCAAATGGAATTTGGGAATCAGGAACAGTTCCAGATTTTATTTCAACATACTTATGATGAGTTCTTTTGAGATTTTGCTTCTGAGTCCCTTAAATATGTATTTACAGCATGCCATGATTTGGAGGAGCTACAAAATATGAAATAAAGCTGCTTATGGCATCAGTGTAAGTCAGCCTGCATGCATAAAAGGAATTGTAATTTATAGCCTTCCAATCCTTTTTTAATTTATTAATTTATTTCTGTGCACACCTATTTTTGTAACCTCAGATGAATAAATACATGCACATATGAGTATCCTTGAAGCTTATTTGAAGCTTTCTGAAGCTTATTATTAACAGGATTTGTAGCCAAGAGTCTCTATTTCTTGCTGCTGAAGAAGAGAATATTGAATTTATATATGTGCAAAGGAGAAGACACAAATATAAATCCTTCCTTTTAGCCCTGTGCAGATTTTTTTTGTTGTTGTTGTTTTCTGTTTGTTTGGTGGGGTTGTTGCTGGAAACTGGCATTGAAACAAGTTTCAAATGGTGTACACTGAAAAGGTCATCCTTCTCTTACTGCACAACCTTGTGACAAACCACGAATTTAAGCTACAACAGTTGTTACAGGTTAACAGGGTTGTGCTTGTGTGTACACCCAGTGCGCTTCACTATTAATTCCCTGCATGATCACCACTTTGGCTGCATAGAAGAGCCAACAAACTGGTCTGAGACAAAGGACTCACCTGCAGCAATGTAAGATTCAGACAATCCCAGAGATTCCTCAGGCAGCTTCCACTGCACTTGAACCAGCTGACAGGTACTATTTGCGTGTTTGACGTGTTGATTAACCCCCTGGGTGGAGAATGTGGCCAGAGACTGCCACAGGCCGTTCTTGCTGTAACACTGATGAAAATTGTGCATAAATAAGAATCGTGTAAATAGTCAGTAGAAACAGTTCTTGCAGATGCAAAAATGTTCACATAAGACAATCTCTTGCAAATAGATGTTTTGTACATAGTTTAATGCGCTTAATAGAAATGAATCATGAATGTGCTAAGGTGGTCATGTGGGACCATGGCCCAGCTGGATGTAAGAACTGAGCAGATAACTGGTTTGAGGAGACACATTCCAATCCAGCTAGATGTCATTAAAAAAACTTTTACAACAAAGACTTCTCTCACCCTTTGGACTGTGATCAACCACCTTGTCACAGAGCGTCAATTCCCTAAGTAAGCATTACACTATTTAAAAGATCCCAACAAATTAACTTTTGTTGGATTTGTTGTTGTTGTTTTGGGGTTTTTTGAATAGATATTGGGACCATGAGTGTGATAGCATTCAATTATGTATGTGTGTGCAAGATAAAAAAAGAAAAAGTCATAAACAGCATAAACATGCAAATTCTTGTACAACCTTTTCTTACACCAGCACATTTTTCACTTCTCTTCCCACCTGTGCTCAAAGGAGTTACTGGTGTTAAAGCCAGTGGCAAACAGTGGACAGCAGATGAAAAAAGTGTGAAAGTAGGCTCAGTTATCCTTAAGGTATAAGGTTTGACATGATACTAAGGAAAAAAAAAGAGCTGTACTTCTCTTATTCTTTACTTTTACGAGGGAAATTAGTGACCATCTGTGCATTGGAATTAGCACATTTTTTTTCAGTGAACTATTTATATATAGTTAGCTAGTTCTATCACAGGTCTTTGTGATGATTCCTTTAGGAAGATTATGCAGATAAAAAAAAAATCAGCAGTCTTCTTTAGGAGGTATTTTAAATAAAAGATCAGTTAAAAAACAAGCAGTAGTCCAGGAAAACTATCCGTAAATTTCTGAAACAAGTTGCAATCATCTTTATTCAAGATGTAGTCACACATCCATGTAAAGTTGAAAAATTGCACTGCAGTTTTATGCAAAGAGAATACCTTTCTTCAAGAAATAGTCTGATAAAATCATTGTGTCACAAAATTATCCACCGGTAAATTCATTGCATCTATTTGTTATTTTTTTTTTCCTTTGTAAAGCATTAATGGTATATAAAACTAGTATTTGAAACTCCATATTTTTATTTAATCTTGTATGTTAAACTGTATTTCCACTGAGAAAATCCCACTAAAGCTAATGGTTTTGAATGAATACAGTGAGTTCATAACATGGCCTTATCTGTCATAGGTTGCAGTTTTAAATATGCAGTCCGAAAGCTGTAAAATTTCTCTCTTCCTGTAGGAAATTTCCAGTCTGCAGAACAGTCCAAAGTAAATCTTAGAGTTGCTCTTGCAGGAGAGCTGGAATTTTTTGGTTCTGGTACAGTATATATCCTAAGGAAAAGTCTTATAACTGTCAAGCTTTTTATCCTAAAATTTCTGTGCTGAATTTGAAAAGTACTTCCCATTTTGTAATCACAGCTGTGGGTAAAGAGGACCCAAAACTTGTGGTTTGCAATGGTTTTATCTTTATATCAAAAAGAGAGAGAGTGAATGAAAACTGTTGAGACTCAAACTGAGTTACTGATTTAAAAAATGAGAAGTGAGGGGTGTTCCAGTTCAATATCCTGACTGTGAAATGAAAGGGAATGCTTCAGGGATGAAATGCTCAAACATACACACACAGGTAACGGAAAAAAACCTACAGATACATTTGGACTTAAGTTAATAATTCACACTTGAACTATTCATCCTCTATTTTGTTTTCTACATTCCTATCCAAGGAATGATTTGTTGGTCAAAGGGTCTTACTGTTACCACACATACACAATTTGTTGTCCAGCTCCTGTTGGCACTTAGGTGATTATCCTCATGACAACTTGGTATGCAATATCTTAGTGTATTTATATGTTACTCCATCAACAAAGTATCTTTCACTTTTTGTTCTCTTTGTACGTCTATTACTTCACTGAATTGATTTATTGTACTGAACAGACATAAGTATTTGGTACAATTTGTGGATTACATCATTTATTTGCCATTTTCTGTCAGTCAGGCCAGTTGCATACAGTGTTTAATAAAAAGGAAAAAAAAAAAGTATGTTAGTGTTAGTGAGCTCCCTTCTTTCAAAATGTTATTTTGCTGTCTACATGGTCTTTGCTTAGACTTTACAGGCAAATCTTTCTTTGTAATTCAGACTTGCAGAACCTGAATCATTTTGTTTGCCCTCTGCTGTACCTTTTCAATCTCAACAATGTACTTCTTATATTGAGAAGAATAAAATTGCATGTGATAAAAAAATCAATTCAATTTTTAAACCATTATCTGGGGACCAACATAAAGTGCATTAGTGCATTTTTTCTTTGAAGCCAGCATCAGTTGTGAGATGAATTCAGGTCTCCCTGACTGCAATAAAAGTAAATGGAGTATAATGGGCGAAGGTGTTATACAGTACAAGGCTTTTCAAGCTAGATTTTTTCTCACAGTCAAGTGAGCCTGATGCATTACCATGAGCATTAGTATATGTAAGATTTACAGTCAATGCAAGCCCCAACAAAAGATTGGAGGTCAAACCAAGAAAAGCTGTGTAATCTTGAAGTAATTCATTAGTTGCCTATTGCAGGCACCAGCTGGAGCCATGTGTCATCATTAATAGTAGGTTTTAAAGGAGCCACATATATGCAAGGTGTTTAACAGAACAAATTAAGTCAGGAAAGTTTAAATTATAAGATTATTCTGTGGAAGATGAAGGAAAAGGCAGTAGGATTGTCCCACCACTGTTCTCATTTCATTTTCATCCCTTACTCTATATTGTAGTCTTACTGTTTCACTAAAATAGTAGTATTTATATTGATGATGAATTAATCCAATGAGAAAGATTGGATCACTTCAGCTTTACCCTGCTCTGCTAGCTGAACAAATTTATGGCTGCATTTCAATATACGGTGATGTAAATCATCTGTATCTTAAAATGAAATATTGAATATGACCCACACTGTTTTTTGGTTTTGTTTTGTTTTGGGTTTTTTTAATTATTTTTTATTTCAGTACCATTAGATGGCACTCTGGGTAAAGTTGAAAGATTACTTGGTAAGGCTTTTACAACTCAAGTATTTAATCAAAGCGTAGTAAAAGAGAAAATAGCAAATATGTCATCAAATGAAGAGATATTCATATTCATTACACTTTCAACACTCTACAATGCATGTCAAAGAACTATTTAGATATTACATTTGAGAGCAAAGTTTGCACCACTTTTTTTTTTTTTTTTAGATGAACGGTAATGAATGCTCCCTGTAAAGAAGATATACTAAACTGTTTTATTTTAATTTATTTTTTTTCCGGTTTCTGTAGGAGATATTAAGGCAAAACAAAGAATGTCAATAGTGAATGATATAAGACAAATATCTCATAACATGAACTTTTGAATGTACTCTTCACTGTTTGAAAAAGCAAGTTACCTCTTAGGCATGTGTGACCATATCATACATATTTTATCTGAAAGTGAAAGCCTGAAACAATTTTGACTAATATCAAGCTTGGCTCTCCTTTACTTTGCATGCATAAGGATTACAGTACAAAACCCACACGGTGTTGAAAGCATGTTCCAAGATGCTTTAAGATGCTAAAGAAGCACACAAAATTCCTGAAACTCAAAGCAGTCAATTATTTAAGGTAAAAATTCTTCCCCTCAAACTTCTGGAACAGTCTATCTTTTCATCTGTGTCTACTGATACAGTCATCCTGCATCCTGGTGGACACAGACACAGCAGAATGTTTAAGCAATGATACAAAAATAAGTCTAAAAATTTGTCTTTTGACTCCAAAATTACCTTCAGCCAAACTGAAGCAACCATGAAGCCAGTGGAACCGTATGCAATTGCAAGGGTACACTGATGCAGAGGTGGGTGAAGACTTTAATAACTAAATTACCTGACCAGTTTCGTATGCAAATTTAGATTGCCACAGTAAGATAACCTTACACTTCAGAGGTTTAATTCTACTTTCAAGTTGTACTTAATAACTTGTTTTCACCCAGTATTCCAAAATGTTCCAACAGCTGTAGATTTAATCTCTAGACACCTCTATCCTGACTAAAGCATCAAACATATTGCAAGCGAATGCTGTGAATTCTAAATTAGGCTTTTTATCATGAACACTAGCTAATATGCTTCACTCTGCTCTATGGTGTGAAGAAGAGCAAATGGAAGTTAAAGGGCTGGAAATGTCCTCCAATATGCATCTGGGGAGTAAAATATTCTCAATATTCTTCTGTTACTTCAACCATGCGAAGCTAAGTTACTAGAAAAAACATATTTTGAAGACTCTCCAAACTTTTAGGGTCAAGTTGTCAAGTAACTTATGTCACATGGACTTTCGTGTGCTGAAGAGTTCCTCAGAAAATGTTTGATCCATGATGACGGGAAAGGAACACTGTCTCCTAAGCATAAGATGAGGAAAAAATTAGCTTGAATACAGTATTAGTATCTACTCACAACACGACATGTAACACTAACAGTTAACAGTACCGGAAGATTAATTGGTATTTCAAAACTGGTCCCTACATTTTATACCTTGTTTCTATCACCACTGTTGGTAAACAATTTCTTTTCTTTTCCCCCCACCAAGAATGATGGTCTTGTTTGATATTCAGCCACAGGGTTGAAGCTGCTTTTCTTTCTGTGTGTGGCCTTCACAATTATGCTCTGCTCAATTTTCTGTACTGAGGGTAATTTCATAATTCTGCCACCACTAGGACACTACAGACTAGAGCCAAGTCTTTAGTCATTCCCAGATGATCCAACTGAGATCTGATAGTGCTGTATTCCCTTTTTAAGTCTATATTAAGGAAGTTAGGTAGTAAATCAAACTAAAAAATGGAAAAAATATTTCAATAAGAATGCTTTTAAAATTGGAGAATTTTCATTCACCTTATGAAATTATTTTCTACCTTGGCTATAATTTAGTAAAATATATCTTCTCAGAGACTTATTCCTTCTTCCATTGCAACAGTACCTTTGCGGTCTTTTGCACAGACCTCTTCTTATCTTGCCGTTGACTATCACCAGCACTGAAAGATTTGGTTAGAGGTAGTTTTTCTTCAGCTGTTTGTTTCTTTTTTATTGTTTATTCAACCAGTTAGTTAAACTAAACCAATGTAGCCAATTCAGTAGATATTTCAGCAACTGCATCCATAAAGATATTTTGATTTAAATTTCTGTATGAAATTTCAGAGTTTCCTTTACAATGGGAACTGTATTCTCTAAATATGTACTGTTATTTTCTTGATGTTTCAGGATTTTATCAATGGCTGAATGAACTAATTGAACAGTTATCAGTGTAAATCTCTGTGTTGTTCGGCTGCAAAATTCAACTTTGTGAAATATCAGTATTTTAAAAAATAAAATAAAAAATAACAACACAACAGGTTTTGCTTGGTTAATTCATTTTCAAAACCACATTTTAAGATGCAGGAGAAATGTCAATACAAAGATAAATAGAGAAAATGGAGAAAAACCCCAGGACTTTATCTGTGTATCAGGACAAAAAGTGGCATGTTATACCTAGTTTCAGATAGGAAATTTGCTTTTTTCACTGCAGTTCTCCTAGATGGGGTAACACAGAAAGCTAGAACACTACGAGCCAAATGTCTGCTACAGAAGATCCCCAAAGATGGTGAACAGTAAGAAGTCAGCTACATTACATACTTCTGTGAAAGTATAACAGAAAGCGATGCTGACTTTCCTGGCATATGCTGACTATGGCAAAAAAGGAATTATAATTGTCAGACAAAAGCGTCCTTAACTATGAAATTCTCTGAAGGTCTTTTACCTGGTGACTACCTTTTTTATGCATCTGTTACAACTGCATAGCCATCTTTCTTTATGGGCAAAATAATACTTGTAGTGTCATTATTTTTGTATTTTTCCCTTATGCTTGTACTTGCACTCACAGTACATCAAGATGGAAGTACAGAAAGATCTGGAAGAGGTGCAACATCAAGACTCCCAGTGCCCTTAGTCCTTCTGCGTCACCTCCCGCCACCCACTGAGCGCATCAACGATATCAAGAATGCTTTTCTACCAAACCCTAGGTGCATATTGGTACAAAGGTCAATTGGATACTCTTAATACTTCACACAAGTGAAAATGCACAAACACTAGCTAACCTCAGACTACAAAGAGTTTTAAACAGCTGGATATCCTGTCTTTGTGTTCGGGGTATACGGCTGGAATTTGTGTATAGTGTATAATGCACAGCACAATGTTTTGCAGTACATATGCTTCTAACTACTGACTGACACTTCAGAACCGATTATTTTCTGCTTTTCTTCTCCTTCCATTAACTCAGACTTCTTTACTCCCTTTTTTCCATGCTGATGAACATATTAGACAAATTCATTACTGTGCTAAACAATCCTCTCTAGTATCTTCAAAAAAGGGCAACATTTTATTATATCTAATCATATGTAGGGAACTGCAAACTGACAGTCTGGGGATGTCACAAATCTTTACACCTACACTGCACAGGAATTGAGATCTGTAGCTTTTTACTGTGTACTTTTAGAACCGGTGAGTATAGCAGTATGTTATCAGCACCTGTTAAAGTAAATATATTCCATTGTCTTTCTTGTAACCTTCAATGAAACTATAAAACAATTCCCAAGATCTGATGGACATTTACTGCTTAACAATTCTTTCTTAGGCGGGTGTCATAATAATTATTATTAGATACTGCTTATTATTACAGAACCATTGGTATCATCATATAATAAACAGTATTTCTGTAGCACCTCTGAACAGACTTCCTCAAAAGCAAGAATTTTATCCCACACCGAAAGTCAAGGTTTTGAATATATTTTTGTGTTGTATGAGGAAAAAACAAACCAAAAAACCCACAGGCAAACAACAACAAAGAAATCAAAATTAACCAACAAGAAAACCCACAGAAACTCTACAAAACAAAACATGGGGGAAATAAAAAAAAAAAAGAAAGAGAGCCTAAAATAACACAGAGTCTAAGGAGTTAGCATACACTTAACTGAGCCATACAGGCTACTACTGGTGTTGCTTATCATGAGACAGCTTCCTGTCTAGCTCCTGCAATACATCTTTCCCTCTTCTTTTTTCTACATTGCCACAAACAGGAAAAGTTGTAGAAACTGTTGCAGAGACATGAGTTTAATAAGAGCATTACAGGAAAAGCATAGAGAAGCAGCTTTGTATTCTGCTGACTCTTCTCAAAACAGTTCCATTATGTTGATTATCCAGCCAGCTGGGGGGAATAATGATTAAGTTTGATTTCTCAACACAGACTTACATACACCCAGGTTGAATGACCAGCAGAAATACATAGGTAGATGGACTAGCCATCTTAGAGGTCCGAGCTGCATCCAAGCTGCTAATTAGTCCGAACAACACATACGGTCTCTCAGTCATCAGTGGTCCCAGAAATTACTTTATGCATGGATACAGTTTACAAGTCATGTAACACAGAGACTGTTCCTCTACTTAATACATGGAACGATGGAAACAGATGTTAAGGGACTGGGCCAAAGGAGCAGAGTGAGAAGAAAGCAAAAATCTAATATGTCTGTATTAGAATTTAGTTCAGCCCTTGAGAAAAAGATCTATAGAGCAAAACAGATGGTGCTGAAGATCCAATATTCAACATCTGCTTTTCAGGGGGGTTCTTCAGATTAGCTGTTGTCTGGTCCCAAGATGAATTTTCATTAATGCCAAGAATGCATTAGGTCTACTTCTTAGTTTCATTTAAGAGGAATCTAGTTTGTGAGCTCCAAGCCTACACTGTGATGCAATTGCAAATCTGATGACTGGGAACAGTAGGTAGATTTATTTTGCATTCTTAATCTAAGCAAATCACAGACACACCCTTAGGCATTAGGAATTGTTTATTCCTTTTTCTTTGTTTTGTCCAGTGCTTGTAGGGTATATATACACAATGCATTGCATGTCAATGAGTGTCTAGGATATTAGTAGTGACTGATGGAAATATTTTGTTTTAAGGTAAATCCATTAAAAATTAGCTTAGTAATTGATCTTTCACTCTATGAATATGAAACCTGTAGGTGGTAAAATTCTAGTTCTTGCTTCAAAGATCCAGGTTGTGAAAAGAGTGACCGAAGTGTTCATTTAGCATCATCACCATTTGTTTCCTTAGGATGCATGGAGTAGCGTGAAGGATGCGTAGATATTCTCTAAACTAGCTTTGTTTTTTCAGCGTGGGTGTTCTCTCCCACACAGACTAAGTTTTGCTAAGTAGATCTGGAATTCACAAAATGTGGTCAGTTTATTGAAGATATCTGAAATGGTCTGAAGTGTTCAGATTTTCATGGAATCTGAAATACCCTGAAAAGTAGTAACAGTTTAGAATTAAGCAGCTGGGTATGGTGAGAATTGGCAGCCCACCATATTTTATGATGGCAAACCCATGGTCTTATTTTATCTTATTAAACAAATTTATACCAGCATGTGTGAAACTTTCACCGAATCACCTCTGACATGAGTGTCACAAGACAGCTCAGTGCTGTGTGACACTCTAATTCCTTGCAATGTTTTGCAAGAGGAATGATATAAAGTTCCAAGAGGGTCTCCAAGGTCACAAGCACAGGATTCCTAAACACTCCCAGAGATTTCAAAAGTGAAAAGTGAGTGCTTCACAAGCATTTGCAGTGAAAAAAACTTTTCATGTAGCAACATGAGAATACGCAGTTTCAGAAATTTTAACTAGGCAATACTGAAAGCTGTTTATAGCTTGCTAACAAAGAGACTTAAAAATACATGATCTGATACTCTTTAACCTTAAAAAATATCTTTTTACTTTGGTAAGATGATCACCACCAATACAGAATATACACTTATGAGCATTTTACTGTACAAAATGTGAATATTATACCCATGTTAATAGTGCAGGAACACGCATAGAAACCTTAAGTGCAAACGCCTTTATGTGCAAAATGGGAAGATAGTTGCAGATAGATCCCACTTAAATTCATTTTTATTCTGGTCACTGCACTATGTCTTTTAGAATTACAATGTCATGGCAAGTTATACAAAAGTAATGAAGTCATCAAAACTACCTAAAATTTAAGCCCTAACAAACATTATGTATCATCAGTTTCAATATGTCCCTCCTGGCAAATTCTCTTTTTGCAAAGAAAAGGATTATTAGAAAAGGACAGCAGTTGACAAAATTCCAGTCTAAAGTTTCCTAAGTTTATCCCTTTTTGGTATCAAAATTGTCTCGAAATCTCAATTGATAAATATATTTTTAAAATGTCAAGATAAATAATTTTGATCAATTGGTCCCATCCAACACTTAGGAAAGTCGTCTCCTTGCAAAGAAGAAAAATAATCAAATGATAAAATACACCAAGAAACTCATGAAAATGTGGAAGGGAAAGGACATAGTCCCAAAAAATGAGGAAAAAAACCCAGTTGAGTCAAGGAGAGTGTTTGACTTTATCTGAAAAACGTTTATACTCTTTATTCAATATTTTCATTTAAGAAATACAGTTCTCTACCTGAGACATATACAAGTAAAACATGATACAGACCACACCTTGCAAACTTTTGCAGTGAAAAATTCTGCATTCAAAAAAAGAAAGATAGTCCTTTTTCTGTAACCACAGTGAACTGCTCTTCTGTCACATCTGAATGTACGCTAGATTTTTACCAAGAAAAGCACATACAGCTAATAGGAACATTTCCAAAAGAGTGAATCAGACAGAAAATAGACTACAGATGATCCGTAGGAAAAAAAGAAAGCAGAGTATAGGATGTTGAGGTTGCAGATGAATTGTACATCAAGATCTTTATTAACTATATATCTTATTTCCCTTCTTTCTAACTTTGTCAGGCAGATTTGAGTTCTTATATTTCCCTCTCAGTCACCAGCACCAGCTCTGAACACGGTTCAGTCATTCTCCTCAGTTGAAAATTCTCGTTAAGAACTTGACTTGAACTTAATGGGATAAATATATGCAACAGTATGTATTTTAAGTTGAGCATACTTGAAATGACAGTAAACAAGTTGGCTCAGTATAAGAATTATTCTGGATGTTTCAGCACGGTAGGTGTGAACTGAAAACAGTAACACAATCAAATATGACTTAAAAAAACCCCAAACATACACACAAAAGCCCCCAAAACTGCAAAAAACGCCACCCCAAAACACAAACCTAAGTCAAATAATTTATCATTAACCCTAGCATCTCTATAGTACACCACAGATTACTATATGAACATAGCAGTGAGGTCATGAATCCAGAGGCACAAGCTTTTTTCTTGGCGAGGATGTCAAAGATTAAGCACAGGCAGGATCTAACTATTGAAATAAATCTGCTGGTATACACTTTGAGTCCTGGTTATATAGAATTAGTAATCTATATTCATATTTTAGACACGATGATATGTGATTTCATTTTCAGTATCTCAGCAAGGAACTTAAATTTCCAGTGAACTAATTATGTTAAATAAAAATTAATTCTTGAATATGTTTTTGTCCTGATAGATTTTCATGCACAGAACTATATTCACATTACATAGTTATGACAGCTTCCCTGTTTATACATAGAGAATCAACCTTCATTCAAAATTAAGAATGTCTTAAATAAATTTAAATAATACTCAAGAATTGCTTTGAGTTTTATGTATAAGATGATAGTTGGGAAAAGAGAGGCCCAGAAGGTGGAGAGCTGTACTATTTGCTAAACTGTTATTATTAGATTTATGCTACAAAAGGTCATGATTCAGCTGCCATTTAAAACGCTCTTAAAAATCCTATTGAGTTCATCATCCCTGGAAGTGTTCAAGGCCAGGTTGGATGGGGCTTTGGGCAGTCCGATCTAGTGTAGGGTGTCCCTGTCCATGGCAGGGAGGTTGGAACTAGATGATCCTTGTGGTCCCTTCCAATCCAAACCATTCTATGATTCCATGATCAAGGAAAAACTGTATGCTCATCAAGATCATCATTATCAAAAGTCTGTATTATCTGCTTCTTATTTATATTTGTTAGGCAGCAACATCAAAGTATTATATATTATGTCTGGTTCTAGCTGGTAGGTAATAAAAGTAAAATTCATAGAGGAAGAAGAGCAAAGTTTAATTAAAGTTAGCTATATCAGTTTATTATCTTATATTGTTAATAATTTCTTCAGTACTATTTGGCAAAGATTTTAATTTAGGATTTGATATCAATATTCTTAATAATACTACAAATCTTTAGACTAAAAATTTTATAGGTTTTGATTCAGGTTATTTTATGTTCTACTTTTTAAAACTTAGGTAATTTCTATTTATGGCTAATTTTCACTAACGTGGAAAACTAATTTGGTAGGAATGTATGAGGCTTTTTCTGACGTCAGTTCTATTCAACACACATACTTTTAATGTGGGGGAAAAAAAACCAACAAAACAAAAAACTTACATTATCATGAACCTGAGAAGGAATACAGAAAACAGAAATTTTGTTTCCAAAAGCCTGTTTCTCTGTTGTTTATATTTGTGTTATTTAACAGCAATAGTCATTGCAAAGGTTGCTGTCATAAACAAAGTGAATTTGATTTAGCTGTTGCTAATCTTGTACAAACACAAAACTGTTAATTGAAAAGCTAATTATGATGATGGAGTGATGAGAAGCACATTGGACAGGATGACATAAAACCCATGAAACACCTATTATAAATCAGCTGCTATCCTTTGAAATGAAAAGTATTATAGATTGCTTTCCTTTGTTAAAATAGGGATATTAACGTTACCCCTTGGACAGATGGCTATTGTTTTAAATCTAGAACTCTCAATAATAATGGAATGGACTTTAAGCATTCGTAACAGAATAGTCCAGAATAATAATGTGCATGTCATCTCTATCAGTGTTGAATTTAGTGGAAATGTTGAATAAACAGGAAAACGGAAGGCAGTATGAAGTGCCGATAAATGCAAAGAATGAGAAGTCATCAAGTAAGAACTCTATTTCTGCTTCAGTCACTGACTTTTTGGCAAGATAGTGATTTGTATTTGAACTATGCGAGGGTCATACGAATAAGAATTTAGGTCCTTCTTGTTTTCACACATTTGTGAAAGTTCTCACTGGGTTACAATGGAAGTCTGTGCCAAAGTAGGACCTAGCCACAAATTTTCTTACGTGCTATGCTAATCACTGGACCAGCGTTTGTCCTGCAGCATGCAGCCTGTGTAACTCCATAGTAGTACCATTTCTACTCTTCCTCCATAGCAGAGGAAGAGTAGAAATGGAGATCAGGTCTTTTTCTTGAAATATTTTGCAGACAATAAAAAAGGCTTCATAATTTAGATGTTATAAATAACCCTCTGTAAATATTTTATCATAGCTCTATATTTAAAAATTTGTTTTATAAGTGTTTAACTCTGATATAATTAAGAGGTTAAAAAAAGAGTTGTAATATATAACCATATTAGAGATAACTTTCAGATATCTGAACTGAAGAGTGAGTATTACTCCTTGTCATAGCTTTACTAAATTTTCATCTAAAAGTTCCTTGCAATGTCTCATCTGGGGCAAAAAAATAAACAAACCCTTGTAAAATCTTTTAGCGACTACAGATATGTCTTTCTATTTGTAGGGTCAGCAAGGTTACTTAGACAGTCACTCTACCACAAGAAGAACCATATGACCATTGTAGTTACTCTCATAAAGCCACAAACATTCTTCATTTTCATTTGTCACAGATGAAGGAAACATATTCTGAATATTTTCATTTAAAAAATAAATCTTTCCCTGATGAACTCAACATGACAATATTTGCCAGAAATCATTGTAGTGTCATATGAAAAATTTATTAATGATAGATATCTAGGCAGAAATGAGGAAATGCAATTAAAACACTTGGTGAAAATTATGTAGGATTTGCTTACCAAAGCATATTACATTTTCATATGTGGATGCAGTTCTCACTTACGCCAACATAAACTGGTAGGGACTCAGTAACTACTAGTAGTAACATAGTTAATGGAATCAAGAATTATGTAACAGAAAGCATAAGCTAAACCAGAAGCAAACCTGAAATTCAGTGTCTTCTTTAGTTTTAGTGTTATAGCATAGCAGTTCCTCTGCACTGAATAGTGGTATAGCAATTATGAGATGCATTCAACTTTCCTGATAAAAGCAGCCCAGTTTACATAGAATCTTTCACAGGTGACATGCAGTATTTTAACATCCCATTTTTCAATAATATCTATTAGTCTATCAGAACTCTGAACTATGAAGTCAGAGAATACACATCCAAGTACATTCCCAATATCTATGTTTCCACTCCTCATCTCTGTGATTATATCTTTTAAGGTCGAGAGTGACAGAGCACTGGAACAGGCTGCCCAGAGAGGTTGTGGAGTCTCCTTCTGTGGAGACATTCAAAACCCGACTGGACACCTTCCTGTGTGAGGTACTCTAGGTGGTCCTGCCTTGGCAGGGGTGTTGGACTAGATGATCTTTCGAGGTCCCTTCCAATCTCTAAGGTTCTGTGATTCTGTAAGGTTCAAAACATGTATTTCCAAATCACCATGTGAACAATCCTGTACAATACTATCCCTGAAATATATTTTATAAAAAATTGTGTTTATGCACCCTCACTTCTGCTATCCACAGATTTTTCTGAGAAGGACTGGACTTGGGATTTAGAGCTTGAGTTTTTCCCAATCTGCTTGACATGACTTTCATGCATTATCCTGGTATGGAGAAGGTAACTCTTCAGGTACCTCTAGATATGGAGGTAACTCCAGTATGTCAGAATCATTGAGAACTGTGTCCCTCACTCAACTTCAATAACCAGTCATTAAGGAAACCTCCAGGGCTGATACATCTTTTCCTACATCAATTCTACTCTCCTACAGAAAGCATTTTTAGGAGACGAATTGCAAATCTTATCAGACCCTACAAGTTATCTTCAGGAGCTGAAATAGATTCTCAAGGAGCTAGAAAACCTGATGGAAAGATTTTGCTGGGAATAGTTCAGTTAGTCCTCTTGAAAGAATTAATCTCCTTAATTTAGGTACAAAAAAAAAAAGGGAAATTAATTATATGTATTATATTTTGCATCTGTGAATTCTCTGTAAATGTTAGACAGCTATACAGAACTAAGAAACTATATTACGGTGTACACCTGTGAAGCAAAACAACTATTCAAACTTACTGATAAAAGACCATGACAATCCAGTTTTCTAAGAAAGGCATTTTTTGGCATATGAAATTTCATTAAATTGTATGTGGTATAATGTTACATTTATAGTTAGACCTCTTGATCAAACTTTTTCCAGATATATCTTTTGTGCTGTCCTTCATATAGGCACAAGAGTGCCAAAGTCTAATGAAATTTGATTGAACTTTGATTAAGTTAATTGCACAAGGCTTTTAAATGCTAGCCTCGATAAAAGAACTGGATCTATATCTTCAGTGCTGTCTAGACCAGTAAATATTTTTTCATAGTAACTCCAAATAAAAAGGAGAAAAATAATACCGTAGTCTCATTCTCTTGTTAAATACAGATTTATTTTTTTTTATGCCTAGAATAGGTCTTTAAAGTTAAATCTAAAACATTCATTTGGTAGGAGACAGATCTGCTGAACTCTGTTCAGTGACACCATGGGGAAAGTCAAGATTTGGTGAGAAACTGGAATTTACGCCTTAAATTTTTTAATGTTGCTCTCTTTCTGTTAAAAGCCCTGAATTATTAGTGCTATGCTAATAAGGTCAGTTGGGTCATCTGAACAGTCTCCTTGTTACTTAATAAATTACTTAATAAATGAATAAATTTCATCACAGGTTCATTTATTTAACTTGCCAGTAATTAACTAATATCTAGGCAAGTAATAAGCTACAGGACTGTGTGGCCACAACCAAAAATATATGCAAACAAGCAATCAGTACATTTAGGTGGAAATAAAGAAAAGAGATTTCTAATCAGAGGCATTCTGAAACAGTCTTTCAACATATAGGACCAAAAAAAAGCCTGACTACTTTTATGATAAAGATTGACCAGTCTCTATAAAGCAATACTAGAATTTCATCCAAAGTCATCCTAGTTCTAGAGTGTTAATGTTTTTATTCAATATATTCTAAAAATCTAAGAAACCAACATATTCCCAGTAGCAAATGACTAGAACTTAGCTGTGTTCTGTTAGTCTGTTACCAATGAGAAGAAAGTTACTCATTAATAAATGACACCTCTATAGGCATACATTCTTCATAAAATTGCAAAGACATAAGCTACAGAGTGATTTAAAAGGTCACCAGTGGTAGTATAGGACTCAGAAGGAGTATCACTTTTCCAGTGGTTTTGTTCAAAATACCCACTTTAATACAGTTACCTGAAAAAAATGACCTTGAATTAGTAAATTCTGTCTTCAGCCAACTACTAATAACCAATAGAACTATAGTACTGTAACATAACGTCCAAGTTAATGCTGAGTGGTGGATGCCACATTAAATTCCCTTTGGAAGGTGTCTTCTAGAGGACAAGTTTTTATTTCATGTGTGTAACATTCTCCAACCCTGGTTATACTCTTTTGCAGAGACTGTAGAGTTCATGCAATGTAGCTTTTTAGCCAAGGAGGACTGTCTGCCGTCTTCAGTTCCAAAGCAGGTCAATAATTGAATAAGGCAGCAATTACACTGGAGGTTTCAAGTTGCCCTGCCACTTTTGAGCATGCGTTTGCTGTAAGAAATTACAGTCATCATAGATTACAATTTTCACTTTGCTTTTCACAGGTAGGTACAATATTGCCGTTTTGAGAAAGTAGTTTCTGAATATTGAATGAGAAATATTCCCAAAACAGTGTTTCTCTCATCAAGATAAAAGGAAGATGAAAGAAATCCATATCCCTGTCAACACCCAAGACTGTTTTTTTACAACCTGACAGGAATATACAATCCTTACAATGATTTGTCTGGTGGATGAAGAACAGAAACCAATGTATAATATGGCTTATGATGTGGTTTTCACTGCTCTCTATAAGCTTTTTTTTTGTTACGTGTAAATGACGATGCATCGGGGAACTTGACTACTGAGGATAAGGAGAAGGCTGAGATTCTCAATACAGCCTTTGCATCCGTCTTCAATAGTCAGACTAGTTGTCCTTGGGGTACTCAGCCTCCGGACCTGGACATCTGGAGCAGAGAGCAGAACAAACCCCCCACAATTCAGGTCGAAACAGTTAAGAGATCTCCTGCTTCACCTGGACTGCCACAAGTCCATGGGGCTGGATGGGATCCACCCGAGGGTGCTGAGGGAGCTGGCGGATGTGATTGC
>VWZZ01005160.1:48530-111833 GCA_013399095.1 Psophia crepitans | reverse complement strand
TGTCCAGAGAAGGGCAACGAAACTGGTGAAGGGTCTGGAGCACAGGTCTTATGAGGAGTGACTGAGGGAACTGGGCTTGTTTAGTCTGGAGAAGAGGAGGCTCAAGGCAGACCTTATTGCCCTCTACAACTACCTGAAAGGGAGTTGTGGTGAACTGGGGGTTGGCCTCTTCTCGCAGATAACTAGTGACAGGACTAGGGGGAATGGCTGCAAGATTGGAGATTAGGAGAAATTTCTTCTCGGAAAGGGTGGTTGGGCATTGGAACAGGTTGCCCAGGGAGGTGGTGGAGTCACCGTCCCTGCGGGTATTTAAGGAAAGGTTAGATGCAGCACTGAAGCACATGGTTTAGTGGTTAATAGGTGGGGGGTGGGGGTCATTTGGACTAGGTGATCCTTGAGGTCTCTTCCAACCTTAATGTTTCTATTCTATTCTATTCTATTCTATTCTATTCTATTCTATTAATGTCAAAGCAAATAAAGGTGGAAATTAATTTGTAAATAAGATTATGAAAGATAATCTTACATTTTTTCTCTCATGTCCATTGTTCAGAAGGAATAGTTTCTGTCTTTCATTGCCTTTGCACATTAGTATATTGTATCATTTTGTAAGCCTTGAAAAGAGACAGTAGAGTTATTATCTGTTGATATATTTGGTGAGAGTAACAGAATTTGGAAAAAAAAATGTTATTTTGCAGATAAAGTGGCAATTACAGTGTGTAAGGAATGACACATAATCAGTATTTCAGGCAAAAGTTTGTTATGTAATTAGTCCAAAGTAGAAATGACCACCTTCTCACTTGAAAAATTTTCCTCATGCATCTGTGGTGAGCAACACTAGCAAGTATCACCTGAAGTTATGTACACATTCCACCCCCTCACGTTGATGTTCAGTTCTTCTTCTGTAGCATAGAAAGCCCTCCCAACACATCATACCTCTCAGGAAATAATCACACAATTGCAAGTTCATGTGGAACCTATGAAATAGCTCTCTGCTGATCTCTAGCCCCTTCCAGTAGTAAAGCTAGGACAGGAGGAAACAGTCTTTTTGCAATACGCATATTACATTTTTGAATCTGCAATGAAATTCATATGGCACCTGGAAAGGGTTGTGTGAATTAGCAGAGAATTCTCTGAAGAATAGAACCTCTCTTGAAGAATAAAACTAGAATCTGGAGGGTTCAAGAGTGAAATAACTTACACAATTATTTTTTTAAACCTTGTTTATAATGATTCAGAATTTTAATACATTTTTTTCTTTTTTTCCCCAGTAATGATTTGTCACTGTGGATTTTTATCCTTTCCTGACACTTACTATTTTGTTATAATAAAAGACTTGCAGCATATCAATCTTTTTATGCAAGTATATTTATGCAAGTGCATATATGTTCAAGTTCTCTTGGTTTCCTTAACAACTGTCAATTGCTGCAACATGATGTTCTATTGGAAGAAAGGCTGGAAACTAATACGATTTGCCATGCTTAATTTTTTCAATTGTCTGCATTTTTTCTGTGATGTTGTTGAAGTTGATGATGCTTTTCAAAGTGCAGCTAAGAAACATTCAGTGCAAGGTATATTTAAGTGCAACGGCTGGATGATACTGTCTGAACCCATAAAGACAAATCAGAGAATGCTGTAGCAGCTGCCTTCTTTTGCCACTGCCGAAAGTTACCAATGTGAAATCCCACATCTCGTCTAAGATCCTTTAGTCATGTCACCTATGCTAGCCATGACACCAGCAACTAATGATCCTTTGTGCTGCCCATCTGAAGTATTAACTATGCATCTATGTTAACTTAGAATCATAGAATTTTTAAGGTTGGAAAAGACCTCTAATACCATCTAGCCAATCGTCAATCCAACACCACCATGTCTACTAAACCGTGTCTCAAAGTGCCATGTCTACATGCTTTTTGAACACCTCCAGAGATGGTGACTCCACCACCTCTCTGCGGAGCCTGCTCCAATGCCTGACCACTCTTTCACTGAAGAAATTTTTCCTAATATCAAATCTAAACCTTTCCTGGAGCAATTTGAGGCCATTTCCTCTTATTCTATCACTTGTTACTTGGGAGAAGAGATGAACACTCACCTCACTACAAAACTTGAACACACCTTTTCACTGCCTGTCTATATTAACAGGTTATTGCTTCCAAATCCACCACAAGCATTCGGTCCTGTTTCCCTTCTTTTCTTTCCAAATACTTAATATCCTCTTGATTTTTTCAGTCATGTTTTTGATATGCACAAGAATGTGAGAAAGATGTGAGATGTGGAGTTTCATTTACCACTTTGTGTTTACAGTAGACTTAAAAATAACTTATCTTCCAAATTCATATTCATTCTTTACATATATAACTGCTTTCCACTATCAGTTTCTGTTTGTGTGCCAGCAAGCACACCTACCTTGTCCTACCAAAATTTCTAATTAATATTGGAAATGCATGAGTGACTCATTACTGACCATGATTCACATTACTTTTAAGTATTTGCCTAGTTTTAACTGTACATATTTTTTTTGATTAAATCTCTGCAAAAATAATAAGAAGCAATGGCTCAACAGAAATATTTCTGATTAAGAAAAGTCAGCCAGAGGAAGGGTAAACACTACAGGTTAATAGGGTTCTGATTGTTTGCATTGATTGAAAAGGTCTTTCAAGTAATGTTTTTTTTCAAATTCAGTCTGGGTGGTAGGAATGTGTTTATTGTACAGTAGACTTTGGGTTTATGTTGGCTTGTTCTTATGAATTCATTTTGTACTTTATAGTAAAACAGGGTTAGACTCGCTAAGCTTGACATGACCTCTTTCTTTGCTGAAAGATGTTTTAAAATAGCAGGTGCAATGGAAGTCTAATACAATAAACATGTCTACAGACAAGAGCAAATTCACAGTATTGATGAGGAATGCAAATAAAATGAGGCAAGATTGAAATGCAATAGGAAAAAAAAAGAAAATGAAGAATTTTATTTGAAAATTCTATTCAGATCTGTTCATGCTTTTTCGTCATGTCTCGTTGGACAGAAGTCTTTCCTATCTCAGACTTGACACCTATATTACAAAATTTTACTTTGCTATTGTTAGTCCTGAAAAAAAACCAACCTTAAATGACTCACCAACTGTAGAAACACTAGTTTAATTTCTAGATTATCAGGGAGAGGCACATAAGCAGTTTAAATCCGCCTCAGACACCGAGTGATCAAAAATCCAAATCATATCTGATGTTATCATGAATAGCTATTGGGTTGATTTATAAAATACACAAAATCAATGTCAATTAACTATTGTCACATTATTCACGTAAATAGATTTAGGAACAAACACCTCAAGGTATTAAAATAAGCACTCTCTAAATAATCCTTGAAATACAAGTCAGTGTCTTTCAATTTGAGTATGAAGATAATGCATTATTCAAAGTGTAAAAGGCTGTAATTTTCCATTGGGCTCAATCTGAAAGTCTATGTCTGAATTAATATAACATACAAGTTAAAATTCAAGCATTGTAAAAGGACATAAATCAAACACTAGGAAGGTCACAAAGTTTCATGTGGTGCACAATACTTTCAGCTATTTTTGTCATTTACAAAGGTGACTGATTACATTAATTGAATTTGTAATGGACAATAGTATTGGATCAGATGTTAGTAATTAGGAAAGGGCCAAGATGAATCAGACTCTGAAATATACTGTTGTGCTTTAAGATCAGATGATAATTAGTATAGAGCCATAAGGAAGTATGATGATAAAGGGTGACAGATTCTGCTCTCTCACGGTATGCAAATCTAGAATCATTGCTTTTCTGTTAATGCAGACCTTTACATTCTCATCAGAATGGCAGGAAGAAAGATACTGGACAAGAAAAATTAACTGAAAGAAGGAATATGAAGTAAATATACCTCAAATTTGGAACAGTCAATATAAGAAAGGACAGTGAAATACTAACTGAGCAATGAAATAAAAAATGATTCATCAGATTCAACATTCAGAAGATAAAATAGACTGTAGGAACTTGCAAAGTGAAAAAGCACGACTTAGTGATCAAATGCTTTAAAATACCCAACAGAAGAAAATAATCTAATTTGGAAAAACCTAAAATGTTTCAAATAATAAATAAAAATAATATAGATTACACAGTGAATATAAATTACAGAAAATATTACAGCATTCAAATGATGTGCAAGGTGAAGTTGCTCAGACCATGATCTGTGAAGTTCTGGTCATTTATTTTCAAAAGGTTATCATAGAAATAGGGAATTCACAAGAAAGGGCAGTGTGAAATACACTAGAAACTAAAAATCTTCAAAAAGACTGGAGAAAGTAGGCTTTATTCTTAACCTTAAGAAGGCAGCTAAAGTGAGATCTTACTGCTGGCAGTTATCTAATGGTGGGTATAGTGGACATATTATAGAATCATGGAATAGTTTTGTTAGAAGGACCTTTAAAAATCATCCAGTTCAATCCTCCCTGCCATGGGTAGGTATAACGTCCACTAGATTAGGGTTCTCAAAGCTCCATTCAACCTGACTTTGAACACTTCCAATGGTAGAAGGGGCATCTACAAACTTCTCTGGGCAACCTGTTTCAGTGCCTCACCATTCTCATCGTAAAAAAAATTCTGGTTTATGTCCAATTTAAATCCACCCTCTTTCAGTTTAAAACCACTGCTTCTTGTCCTGTCACTACACTCTGGTAAAATGTCTTCCTCCATGTTTCTTATAAGTCCCCTTTAACTACTGAAAGGCCACAAGTTCTCCCCGGAGCCTTCTCTTCTCCAGGCTGAACAACCCCAACTCTCTCAGCCTTTCTTCATAGGAGAGATGTTCCATACCTCTGACCATTTTTATCGCCCTCCTCAGGATGTATACTAGTCCACTCTTGAGCATATTCCATGAAAGGACAAAACCCAATGGCAAAAGTTGCACAAACAGATATTCTAGTTAGGAAAAATTCTTCACTATGAAGTTGGTCAAAGCCTGTATCAGGTTGACTAGTGAGACTGCAGAATCCTGTTCTTTGGAGATACTCAAAACTTGACTGCCCAAGCCATGTGCAACCTCCTCTGACTTGGCCCTGCTCTGAGAAGAAGTTTGGACTACATGAGATCCCTTGCAACCTATGTTTTTCTATGACTCCATGAAACCGAGAAAAGAGTTTGTCAAAAGTGGTCAGTTTCTTGCACAATATCTCCTTTACCTTTCAGACTCTTGAAGGACAGTTTGAAAAATTTTGCTAAACAGACACATAAACAATTGTATCTGACACTACTCAGTCCTGTGCCAGACAAAATTTCTTGGTAAATTCTACATTGGTAATCATGTCAAGCATAGACAAGGAAGATTATAATTGTACCAAATACAGACTGACAGCCTTTTGTAGTGAAAGTGGACAATACATAACAGATTACCACATAATTCACACATGATTTGAGACACTCAAAAAAGGATTTTCAAAAAAATATGTCCCATTGAATCCTCAAGGGATTTTGAGATGTTTAGAATACCTGACTAGGGTTGCATGTCAGTTCTGAAACTTGTGTCAGGAGGATTCAGTAAAGTTTCTCTCTTGAGATGAACTCTAATAACCAACCAAAAGTGAGAAGAAAGTTGAGAGTCCAAGGTTTTACAGTTCTAAGCTCTGAAATCCAAAACCATACTTCAAACTAGAAAGCATTATTAAAGGTCATATTGCACTGTGGGAAATTGACAACATTAAATATTTCCCATGATGGCTTGAAAATTCATGGGTTAATCTTTTGAATCTGAATACTGTCTTCTTAAGGATACTTACAAAATGAGCCAAGTTAAAGTTTCTTGCTACAACAATTTTTCAGTTATCTAAATACAAGTTTCCACAGTAAAAGGAAAAGATTTTTTTCATATTTGAGTAACTTAAAAACTATTACTGTTTTGCTGAATTTCACAAAAAGAAAATTCATTGTTATTACGACTAGTTTGAACACAATGGAAATTTACAGTAGCATACTTAACATCAAAAATATTTGTCCTGGAAACAAAAATAGCAAATTAGATGGAATACATTCTGGCAGACAGAGCTTTATTTCTGGCTTTCACATTATCCTGATGTGCAAATTGTCTTGCTTAGGTTTTTCTCTGCACATTTGATTTTTCACCTTTTGTTCATCTTATCCTGCGTGTCCTGGCTGTGGCCAGGCCGGGGTTAATGCTCAGGCCCGGGCCAGGTGAGCCGGGCCAGGCCGGCTGCTATTCCACACCACGTGACATCACAACCCTATAAAGGGACTGGCCGGGAGGGGCCTGGGGCTGCTCAAGGTCGTTATCTCAGCTCAAGGCCGTTTGCCCTTTTGTTGCCTCATTCTGCCCCTTGTTCTGCTGACTGGGCGGTGAGCGAGCGGCTGTGTGGGGCTCAGTTGCCGGCTGGGGCTGAACCACGACACTGAGCAACTATACACTGTTCTGAACAAAGACATTGCATTCTTCCTTATTCTTGTTGTTCCTAGAATAACAGAGCTTCTGCAGTTGGAACATCTAAATAGTGCTGTAATGAAAATTAGCAAACAATAGTAATGTCATGATCTCAGATATTTTACAAGAATTTAAACAGATTCAGGCCATGAGGTAAATGTAGTACAATAGAATTATGTTCAGTGGCAAGAGCCTCTAGTTTATGTCACTGCATTACCTGGAATATTCACCCAAATAAAGTAACTTTTTTATTTGACTGTTTCAGCTGTTGTTAGAGTTCTCATTTTGTTGTCTCAGGCACTATACGGGCACATAACAAGACTATATGCCTTCATAAAACAAGATCTCTACACAGCTTGATCTCAAAGTGAATAAGGTGGGATTTTTTTTAAGAAAGGGTCAAATACAAAATGAGCAGATAAGCAGTGGAAGAACAAAAAAAGGAATCAAAGTCAGAGGTAAAGGGCTTTGAAGTGAATGGTCCAACATCATATGCAAAATAGGCTTTGGATCAGATTCTTAATCAGCAGAGAAGAAAATCTCTCTCTCCCACATCCCATTCATTAACAAGGCTGTCTCCCTTGGAAACTAAAATAATTTGATGGACTATAACCGTAGAGAAAAAAATCCTGGTTGATCCATAAATTTGAAATACAAGAAAAATAGTTTTCTTAGGAGACCGAACAACTAATGAATTTGTGAACAAGCAGTCATAAGTTACCAGAAGGATGGCAAGTCCTCCACGATGTCCCGTTCCACATTCCCAGTGTCCTCCACCCACTACTGAAATAAGCTGTCAGTTAAAGAGTGCCAGGTTTCAGCGTCTTTGTCACCAGTTTTTCTGTATAATGTTTCCACAGTGATCTATATCTGCCACAAATACAAGGAACAGCTAGCAGTTGCTCTAGATGTCTGCATCTAAGTGTTCTGAAGAACTTACAGGGCAGCATCAGTCTCATTTTTACCAGAACTGAATTTCTTAAAAGGATTTCTACAGCTTACAGGTTCTTTTGAAACCTCTCACTACTGTGCATCGTAGCTGTTTCCACAGTGTTTACGTGAATTTATGTGATCACTTTGAAAAGCAAGATACTGGCTTAAGACGTAACTTCTTTCTCACTGTTTGTTACCACACCCACAGCTCTGTTGTGGTAACTGATTTTAAGAGCATCCTTAATCCCTTGGTACAAAGCCAGTTTTTACAGCTTTAGGATACAGTACTTGTATATTTTCTTGAATGGCTAAACTCATGAATTCCTGGACCTCTCTTCTAGCTTTCCTGTCTAGTTTCATTCTGCAGTTCCTTATTCCTTCAGATATTCTCATTCAATTTGTGAAGTGCCTCTAAATAAATAATGAGTGAAATATTTTGGGTTAAAAGCCTTCACAGTGATTGTGTGATGATCATTATAGTTTTTATGGTGTAATTTTTACATCTACAACTAAAATTACTTGGTAACTTTTCTAAGCATTAACTTATATTGTGCTTTTGCTCTGAAAATATACCCACAAAAAGAGGCATTGGGAGTTGAAAAGAGGCAATTTGATCAGATAACTTAAAATGTTCTGTGAAACTATTAAAGCACCAATTTTCAGTACTAATATGGACAACTAATTTACTTGATCACTTCAAAGGGGCATCTGAGTGGGTGGAAGTGCTTTCTGAAAAATCTTGCTTTAGAAGAGCTCTCCTGTTACTATGAGGATGCTCTACGAAGCTGCCTTTTAGAGGATGTAGTCAACGGGGTCCCTAAAGCTCCTGTCTCTTTAGAAATCCAGTCACTTTCTTCTTCCCCAGAGTCCTACCCAGCTAGAATTTTTTATTTCAACCACTGTGGTCTGTGTTAAGACTTTTTTTGTTTGTTGTTTTATTTTATTTTATCCCTGTCACAGAAAAGATGGATGTGGTTTGTAAGGAACACATGTAAGGTTTAAGTGTGGAAACAGATATGGGAAAGGTGGAAAGCAGATAGGGAAAGGCTGACAATTGGCAGTGTGGAAAGAGCAGAGATGATGACAAGACCTGCAGTAAACAGTGGGAAAGAGTAAGATCTCTAGCATCCAGAAGTCTTAGAGTGATCAAATGCCAGAAAGAGTTGGAGACTTGGATGTCTCCTATGATCCTGAGACTATGGGAGATTTTGTATAGCAGGATTGAGGTGTTTACAGACCTGGAGTACAAGGGAGTTCAAAAATTCTGGAGTATGAAGGAGCAAGGTGTCACCATGATCTTTTACCCTTCCTTTCCCAGAACGTATCTAACAGCTCAGTCTAAGGGACACACATAAGTAAGTGTTGCCATCATTCTCTCTCACACTGATCCTCATGCAAGTATCAATGTGATTATTAAAGAGAATCAACTGCTACCTTTTTTTTTTTAATAAATTTATCTTCTACAATGCCTAAGGTGTGCTATTTATTTCATTCCAGAAAGCTGAAAACATAGATGCTTAAAATATATACTTTACAGTGAACTAAACTTTATATGAAAATGTAATGGATTGTGTTATGCGCCACATACATACAAACATAGAGTTGCAGGGCAGGTTTCTGCATGCTAAAGCGGAGCTTATTGTTTTCTCTTTCTGTAGGAATGCTAACCCAGTCCTAAAATATACAGGAGCAACAACAATTTTATGTACATGGATACAGACTTCATCCTACAATTTTATGCTGTGTCAGAGGTTAGTCATTTGTTTGCTAAATTGTCTTTTTTTGTTGCAGTATTGTATGAAGAACTCTTCCCATTTAGTATGTGCCAGAGTGATATTAAAATGTGTTCATTTATCTACCAGATGATTGAAATCTGCCGTATACTATTGTGATTTCATTGACATAATCCCCATCTTCATAGTATATCTGAATCCTGCAAAGAAATTTGGGCAGAAATTAAATACTCAATAGAAATGATACAAATTCAGATAGATACACTTCAATTTAGATACACACACACACATATATCCACAAAATAGACCAATAACATTTTCCTTTTCTTGAAAAGGATTTCCACAATTCAATTAAAAAAAATAAATATTAAAACCTGAATTTACTTCACTTCTTGTAGGACCAAGCATTTTAAGCTTTGAGGATTTTTTTTTTCCTGTAGAACGTAAAAGAACAAGAAATAACAAAGGCTATCAAGGCAAGTTTAGCATAAATCTAGTTATCCAGTACATATTATATCTAGAAGTATTCTATTAATGTTATTCTCCATAGTCATACTGTAAATACTGATTCCAATAAACTGTTAGAGATTTTAAGCCTAAACCAAAAATCTTGAGAAACCCAGAATGCTACAGGGAGACTCCAGAGTACACATTTGCAAAGCGCAATATCCTTGCAGTAGCAGAGCATGTCTTACGTAGAAACCTGAAGAGGACTAGAAGAAAAATGCTGTAGAAGAAGGGCATAAACTTACCAACAAAATAATGTCTCTTGATAACTAAGGACAAGGAACACAACTTTTATCATCTTATTCCAAATTAGACATGTGAGCAACACTCAACTGGGCATGAGAATGATTTCTCCATAGTGTTCTTGGTATGTGACAGGTTTTTCCACTTCATCTCTTGGTTGCAATTATGGAACATAAGCTGTACATGGCTTTGAAAAATCATAGAGTTATAGAATGGTTAGGGTTGGAAGGAACTTAAAAAATCATCTAGACTGACACCCCTGCCATGGGCAGGGGCACCATCCACTAGACCAGGTTGCCCAACCTGGTTGAGCTCCACCCAACCTCGCCTTGAACACTTTCAGGGGACATCCACAGCTTCTCTGGGATAGAAAAATTTGTTGTCTTTTCAACTCAGTTTTCTATCACGAATAAATTTAAGAATTAAAATGCCTCAGTAAAGTTTCCCATGTTCCTAAGACAGTTAAAAGGAAATCCCAAAAGCTTTTTTTCCTTTTCCCAGCAAAATAATCTTCCTGGGAACTAGAGTTAAACAGCACAAATACTCAGAAACTGTTCACTCAGAACCCAAACTTTTGTGTTGAAATAGAATTCTGAAATGTCATTCATAAACATTATAGAAGTAATCATATCTATAATTCTCTGTATTCTAACTAGCTATTGTTAAATATAAGTTTGTGATTCTAGGAAAAACAGCAGAAAACTACTGGCTTATTGAATCTGTTAACATATCTGTCACAGCATTTCTGATAGCAAAAAGAAAATTCAGCATTAATTTTCATCATTCTGTGAAAATAAAAAAAATATTTGCTCAACAAAGGATATTCAGTAGTCTAGCTATCTAAATCAGCTGCCTAAATTCAGTAAACAGTACAACAATAGAATCATAGAATGGTTTGGGTTGGAAGGGACCTCAAAGATCATCTAGTTCCAACCCCTGCCATGGGCAGGGACACCCTCCACTACACCAGATTGCCCAAAACCCCATTCAACACGGCCTTGAACACTTCCAGGGATGGGGCTTCCACAGCTTCTCTGGGCAACCTGTTCCAGTGCCTCACCACCCTCACAGTCAAGAATTTCTTCCTAATGTCCAATCTAAATCCCCGCCTCTTTTAGTTTATACCCATTCCCCCTTGTCCTGTCACTACACTCCCTAACAAACAGTCACTTGCCAGCTTTCCTGTAGGTCCCCTTTAGGTATTGGAAGGCCACGATTATGTCTCCCCGGGGCCTTCTCTTCTCCAGGCTGAACAAGCCCAACTCCCTCAGTCTATCCTCATAAGAGAGGTGCTCCAGCCCTCTGATCAACTTTGTGGCCCTCCTCTGGACTTGCTCCAACAGCTCCATGTCTTTCCTGTACTGAGGACTCCAGAGCTGGACACCGTACTTCATGTGGGGTCTCACAAGAGAAGAGTAGAGGGGAAGAATCCCCTCCCCCGACCTGCTGGCCATGCTGTTCTTGATGCAGCCGAGGACATGGTTGGCTTTCTGGGTTGCCAGCGCACACTGCCAGCTCATGTTGAGTTTTTCATCAATTAGCACCCCCAAGTCCTTCTCCTCAGGTCTGCTCTCAATCCATTCTCCGCCCAGCCTGTAGTTGTGCTTGGGATTGCACCAACCCACGTGTAGGATCTTGCACTTAGCCATGTTGAACAGTGCAGTTTGCATGAGCCCACCTTTCAAGTCTGTCAAGGTGCCTCTGGACAGCACCCCTTCCCTCCAGCATGTTGACCACACCAAACAGCTTGGTGTCGTCGGCAAACTTGCTGAGAGTGCACTCGATCCCACTGTCTATGTCACCGACAATGATGTTAAACAGTGTTGGTCCCAGTACTGACCTCTGAGGAACACCACTTGTCACCAATGTCCACTTGGACATTGACCTGTTGAATATGAGTATGAATATTAAACTTGGTTTCTTATATATGGTTAATTTTACAGTATACAGGTACATTCAGATACTCCAAAGCTTTTTTCCTTTGCTTTAAATATAATAATCTCATAGACTAAGAAATCCACTAAGTGCAATAAAATATTTATTAGCTTTAGAATGCTTACCAAGAGTTTCTTATATAACTGAATTTCCAGATTAAGAACCGAAGAATCCATATATTAATTTAGTGTAAGAAAGAAATTAGTCAAAATATAAGGAAAGAAAAACAAACCCTTAATGGTTTATTGGCAAGATATTTAGGTAGTAAGACTGATACAAATCTAAGTTTCTTTCCCTGTTTCTCATTATTTTATATATTGCATATTAGTATAATGTCTAATTCTAATTATTTTAGTAGGAGCTAGAATATTTTTAAAGGTGCCAGGAGGTGCTAATCTATTATTCTGCACAATTAAATACCCTAAGGTATATGTCTAAGTATTTTTTAAAAGGTAGCATTAAAAAATGACCTTTTTTTTAATTTCTCTGGCTTACAAACTAAGTATGATGGATTCTGGATTCTCATCAGAGAAATTCAGAGACCAGCTTTTCTGGTGAACTTTGCATCCTTAGTCACTTTCAATCTACTGAGAATGTTGGCAGCAGCTAGTTTCTGAACAGTAACTTTTTTTAGCTTGCTCATCAGTCTACGCAAACAAGTTTCTGTAACTAACTTATTTTTGTGACAATTACCATTTTAATTAGTAAACCTTTGTAAGACTTAAATGAAAAAATAAAAAGGAAACATTTCCTCTTTTACTTGCATCTGTATGTACCCCAAAGGGATAAGAATGAAACAAAACCATATCATAAGCATAACATTTGGGAAATAAAAGTAATTTTTGTTTCTAATGTTTCCTCTCTTTCTTCTTCTCACTAGGTACTAAACCTATAGAAAATAATGTTTTCTCCTACCTATTGCATATACATGCAACTAGCTGCAAATGGCAGCAGTAGGAGTTGCACTCTAGAGCATAAGCAAAAGAAAGATAGAAGTCTATCAGTCAGGACTCTGCTTATTTTGTTCATAAGATTAAAATATGGTCCAGGTTACACTGCATTTCCTTTGCTCTCCCTTACTTGCATTCAAGAAGCTTAAGGAAAAAAAGACTCAGAAATATCTGGGAAAGGGGAAAACACAAACACAAACACAAAGAATATGGTAATCATTCACACATATTCTCTTGCTCCACAATAAAGAGAAATCTCAAGCAATATCTAAACACAGCCTTTTAAAATAGGAATTGTTTCCCTCAGCTATCACTCAAAAAATCCTCACCCATTTGCAGTCACATTTTCAAATATATAGACACAGCAAAGCTTTCTGCACAGGTCTCTTCCGTCTCTTCAAATCCATCTACAAATATCAGAGGATCCAGAAGTCATTGCTGTGCAGGAGCTTGTGTAGCAGAATAGGGCCCATTCTGATATGAAGTAATTTGATCCAGTTCTTTGATATGAACTCAAAATTCACATTTACAGTCATGTCAAGATCACCTCTACAATCACATCTGCTATATATTTACTCGTAATGCTAGATATTCTGGATAGACAAGAACCTTTTTTTTTTCCTGAAACATGTTTTTCTTAGTATGTATTCGCTCACGGCAGATCCAATGAATGAAGTCTGTGTTTTTTTAAGAATAGTTGGTGATTGGAATAATTGGTGTACATGTTATCATTTACTTACATGTATTTAAGTACATTACTACATTATGTAGCTTCAATTACCAGAGCAAAATATTGTTAATTAAAAAAACCAAACATAATTATTTTCCTGTTATTAGAATTCTTATAAATCTGTAAATGTGCAAATTTATTTGAAATAGATAAAACAAACTGTTTTAATTCCTGTGACTCCCAGAATCATGGGATCGTTGAGGCTGAAAGGGAACTCTAGGAATTGTCTACTCCAACTCTCCTGTTTAAAGCAGGGTCAGTTATAATATGTTGCCCGGGACTGTATCTATCAAGTTTTTAATTTCTCCAAGGATGGAGACTCCACAGCTTCTCTGGGTAGCCTGTTCCAGCATTCAACCTCCTTCACAGTAAAACATTTCTCAATTTTAAGCTGTTAACTGTTTAAGTTCCAGTGTTTCACTGTATGACCATAGCCTCTCATCCTGTCATTGGGCACCATTGAGAAGAATCTGTCTCCATCTTATTTGCTACACCATCTCCCATACAGATGGAAGAGATCCCCCTGAGACTTCTCTTCCCCATGCTTAATAGTCTTAGTGCTCTTGGCATCTCCTTATAGAGCAGAAGACCTTCACTGGATGCACTCATTTATGTCCTTGTCTCTCTTACACCAGGGAGTCCAGCGCCAGTTACAGCACTCAGATGTGTCTAACTGGGTCTGAGCAGAGGGAAGGATCACCTCAGTCAACCTGCTGGCAATTCTTTGCCTAATACAGTCCAGGAGGCTGCTGGCCACCTTTGCTGCAAGCACACATTGCTGGCTCATGGTCAATTATTTGTCCACCAGTACCTCAAGGTTGTTTTCTGCTAAGTTACTTTCCAAATGATTAGCCACAACATGTATGAGTGCATGGGATTATTCTTCCCCAGGTGCAGGATTTTGCACTTCCGTTTGTTCAATTTCATAAGGTTCCTGTTGGCCTATTTTTCTAGCCTTTCCAAGTCCTCTTAATGGCAGCACAACTACCTGGTGTATCAGCCACTCCAGCCAGTTTTGTCTTATTTGCAAACTTCCTGAGGATCCGCTTGGTCACATCGTGGGGGTCATTTATGAAGATACTAAACAATACTGTTCCCATACCAGTCTCTGATATACCTCACTAGTGTCTGGCTTTCAGATGGACTTTAAGCTGCTGTTTACAAGCCTTTGAGTCCTGCAGTTCAATCCGTTTTCATTCCACCATACTGTTCATTTATCTCATCTGTATTCCACTGGTAAGTCTTTGCTTATGTTATGGGAGGCAATGAAAAAAGCCTTGGTAAAGTCAGGATAAACTGTATCCATTTAAGTTAACATGAAGTGATAAAAGTGAGAAGCATATTTAAAAATCATATCTTCAAATGGGTTTTCATGTTTGTTTTTCAGTGTATTTTCACTGAATCTTTAGGATTTATAAAAGATTGGCTGATTAAAGATAGGTGGAAATGAAAAAAAACCCCAAACCCAAACTTTTTTGATTTTGAAATTTTAGCTCATTTCCATAATAAGGAAGACTAAATGTCAGCAATCTTTAAATATAGCTGATCAAATCAAACCAAATAATTTTGAGTGTTTAAATAAACTCCTTTACTAGTTTTACTGCATTATATTAATTATATGATAGCTTTTATTAGTGCGAATATGTTAACGTTTCCACAGAAATAAATACTTGTTTTCCTTTAAAGATAGAAAAGGGTGGGTTTTATATTTCCCTTCTTACTGTTATCTAATTTAATATAAAGATTTATGAACAGATATAATTTAGGAACTGAGATGCTCTTCCGCTATAAAGCTAATACCATTGAAAGTTTATCTTTTTAAATAATGATACTGGCCCTACAGTGACACATACAATTCTTGTTAAAACCTGGAACTGAAAATAAGCACTCTGCAGAATGAGACCTTTTAAAGTAAACAACTGAAACCAAGAAGCTTCATTACTTTTAAATTCTGTTTTCTCATTAGGACTACAACTCTTTGCCAGTTGGAAGTGATAAGGGTCTAAGAAAGGAATTTGTTCTGCTACTACTTTAATTTTTATTTGTCAGCTTGCCAAAACTTGCTTCTTACTGCAGTCACGAACCTGAGAACAGATAGGACTTGGCACTGGTTACTGTAGTAAAGACTGCCTCTTGTCAAGCCTGCTTGAAAAAAATTACTGCCAGACCAATTTGCCAGGGAGCAGTCCATGCCCTTTCCTTGATTTTCCTTGTTTAAATTTCTTATTATTTTCATCCTAGGAAAATAATGTAGAAAATAAACCTTTTCTAAAATATAATAAGAGAACTAAGAGGTTAACAAATACAACAATCAACTTGAGATACCCATCCAGTCAATCAGAGTTTAAGAAACCTATTTCACAAACAATTCTGAATTATTGCAATTTTGGTTTATGTCATTTGGAATAAAGCAGATACATTTATCCTTTTTCATCAGAGAGAAAGAAAGAAAAATTAAGGAGCAAAGAGTACATACCAGCACAGCAGATCTCAAATTGGTCTATCCAGAATCCCAGTTGTTTCTGCAACTTCATTTCGGTGTATGAATTAAACTGTGTTAGAGATTTGAATGTAGATCTCTTACCTCTTAGTGAAGTGCTTTTTCTTGGCCTTTTGTGAGAAGGAATATTGAGTAATGGAAGCACTGCCCTGTCATAAGCTACCTATGTGTCTCCCTACAGAAGTGGAATTAAGCCACAATCTCTGTACTAGGTTCAGTTTCCCAATAGAATTGATTTGTCTTGTTCAGCTATAAAAAGAAATACTGGGTCTGCTTTAGTTTTAGCTGCTTTACCAAATATTCTGCCAAGGCATAGGACACATGACAACAGATAAATATGCATGGCAAATACACTGTCAAATGAGGTCACACCCCACTGCCAGAATAGCCGTTTGGTTTGGGAACACTTAAACATAGGATAATGCACCAGGAACCCAGTATCGTCTCTAAGCCAGGAAATTCAGAAGAAAAAGAAAAGCTGAACCTATTTTTGTGAACAGTTTGTCTGGCACATAGATTAGCTGGCCCTGAGAAACTAGCTTTTCTCTCCACAGGAAGTATATTTGTCCCAGCTTTGCTGGCAGTTTTTTCTATTCCCTTGACACCAACATTTTATTTGCAATTTTATTCAGATCTTAATCAGGAACATATTATTGTTGTTGTTTTGTTGGTTAATATGGTGCATGATGACAGATAATATCTGCAGATTCCTAGCAGCTACAGTGAATATCAGCCTGAAGTCTTACAATCTCTTAGGATCCTCCTACAGTTAAATGATTGTCATAGAATCATAGAATCATTAAGGTTGAAAGAGACCTCAAGGACCATCTAGTCCAACCATCTCCCCTACCACCTATTACCCACTAAACCATGTCCCTAAGTACCACATCCAACCTTTCTTTAAACACACCCAGGGACGGTGACTCCACCACCTCCCTGGGCAACCTGTTCCAATGCCCGACCACCCTTTCCGAGAAGAATTTTCTCCTCATCTCCAACCTGAACCTCCCCTGGTGCAACTTGCAGCCTTTCCTCCTTGTCCTGTCACTAGTTATCTGTGAGAAGAGGCCAACCCCCAGCTCACCACAACTTCCTTTCAGGTAGTTGTAGAGGGCAATAAGGTCTCCCCTGAGCCTCCTCTTCTCCAGGCTAAACAAGCCCAGTTCCCTCAGCCGCTGCTCATAAGACTTGTGCTCCACCCCCTTCATATTCTTTCTCTTTTCCACTTGGTGTTTGTGGTTACTATGACTGTGCTCATTGCTGCTCAAGAAAAATGTACGCTACAGAAATCCGAGCTAACTAAAATAGTGTTAACATAAAATGCATATTTACATGCAACATGGTTTACACCTATACATAGACCCAAATTAATAAGTAATGGACTAATAATAATAATACTAGTAATAATAAAAAAGCCAACCTTAACAGGCAATATACATATAAAATAAATATCCTTTGTTAGATGAGCTGACATAGCTGAAAAAAATGTACAAAATCTAAAGTGCAAAAGATTTTTAAATACATTTGTAAAAATCTCAAGTGTTGTCAGCACCTATGAAAGTGATTATAATGCAGTTAGACCAAGGATAAGCCATCCTGAAATACAAAACTTTCCAATTTTCTAGCCTGACTGTCTAGGCATTTCAATCTTTAGGTGGTATGCCCTGTGTATTACGGATCCATACATCTCATCGATGAGATCTGACAACTTTGATGGAAATATAACACATATCTTATTCTGAGCATCTAGTATGTCATATATCAAACCTCTCTTAAAAAGGCAGTCAGCCAAACTACTGTACAATGTCCAGCTTCACAAGATCTAAACTTGAAGGTAGAAGTCATTGAAGGCAGAGGAAGATGGGGGAGAAAATATTTTACCTAGGTTTATACTGATATAATCTATTCTATACAGAATAGACTGTTCAGCAAGCTTTGGGAATGCACTTTAGAAATAGTGTTTGATCTTCACTGTGGTTAGGACAACTGGGTGGAAACTTTTAGAAAGCAAATGTACCAGCTGGGAGGATATGGTTAAGAATTTCAGAGTAAATGGTAACTTGTTCAACTGTGCCAATGAGATAACAGTGAAATGAAATCTTTCATGGAACTTGATACAGAAATAAAAGTTATAGCAAAATAATAATTAAAAATAAGTTTATATACTTCAATAAATTTAGTTCATTTATTTGCAAATTGTAATAACGGATCAGTCTAAGAAAACAAATCTGGAAGGAATTTTTGAAGTATAATAAAAGAGCATTCAGACCAAAAGATGAGCTTAGCATCCAACTCAAATCACAAGATCAAAAAACTGAATGCAAATATTTACTACAAACTCTGAGATACAAAATCAAATGAGACATAAAGATGCAACAATAACCAGAAGCCAATTAAATTCTGTAGCAGGAGGGAAAGCTAGAATTGGGCTTATGTGCCACTCAGTAGACAAAGAAAGCTAATGATAGTTGATGATGAAGATATGAACTCATTTTTCACATTTTGTGTTTAAAATGTTAGCTGAACTCAGACAGTTATGACAATTATTATCAGTGACAGAGGCAGACCTCAGTCTGATATAAACAGAATGGGTTAGAGAGGTTAGACAAGTTCAACATATTCAGGTTGAATAGCATCTGGCTGATGAAATTTGAGAAAGACATGGTCAGACTAGAGAAGGTCCAAATGGACCAAATGGCTGGAGAATGTGCTCTATGAGGAACAACTGAAAGTGTCAGGTCTTTTCTTCATGAAGAAGAGCAGGCTCAGAGGGGATGTCATCACTGTTCTGAAGCATGCAAAAGGCTCCTGCAAATGATTTTTTTTTTTTCCATATTTATAGTGGGTAAAACAAAAAAATACAGATCTAAACTACTAGGAAAAATACGTATAAATTAAACACTAGGAAAAAAATTTCTAGGTCTAATGCTGTTTACTCAGAAAGAAATGGCCTGAGAGGTTGGAGAGTCCTCATTACTGGAAGTCTTTAAGAATGCTTTAAACAAACATCAGTCAGAAACAACAGAAACATGTTTGATCCTTTCCTGTGTTGGAGGGAAAGCCTTTTTTGGTTCCTTGAATGACACTGAAACTCAAGAAATCATCCTAATTCTTCAGTCTAAGTCCACCTATATATGCCACTGAAATTGGAAAAGGACTGCACATTAATGTAGAATTCTGATAGCTTCAAAGGATGATGTTCTTTGCTACACTGAATGTACTTTCTTTGTTGCTAGCTTGACAGATCTTTATGGGGACTAAAAAGTACGAACATGAAGCTGTAGTGTAAGACTACTGTTAATTTTAGAGTGAGAAAGTTCCTGCTTTTATTCATTTGAGTATGTTGAATTTAGCTTCCACAGATCTAGTGGAAGTCATGGTCATACTTTATTGTAGTATGAATGTCTTGCTTCAGTTACTAAATATGTAAAAATAGATAGAGTTGAAGAAATTGATTAGGTGGCCTAGTGGTCAGGGAAATGATACAACTTCCTGCTCCAAAGAGAATCCAGTTGCTTATGCCTTGTTCAAGTAAGCTCTAAGACAAGAGAGTAAAGGAGCTCCTCATAACAGCAAAATAGCCAGTCATTTTGGAAAACCTGAAATTCTTATCTGTGAAAGGGGAAAATAAAAAAAGAATTAGAAAGGCTTTAGGTATGAATCCAGGTCATTTGGGGAATGTTCCCTCATTTTGGTATTTTAGTGGGTTTTTTGTTTTGGTTTTTTTTTTTGTTTTTTTTTTTTTTTCTTCTTGATAGTACTCATACTTTCTTTCCTTCTTTTTTTAATTTTAATTTCTTTCTTCACCACCCAAAAATCATCTATATGAAGTCTTAGCTTCATATAGATGAAGGGCAAGAAAGAGTTCAAAATCTCCAGAGGCTTTAAAGGATTCCTCATATTAACTTCTTTCCACATGACAAATGTTTTTTGTGATATCTGTAGTGCTGTAAATGGTTTTACCTCATTGTGGTTTTCTGTTATGTAAAAACAAACCTTGGGTCTCCTGTTTTATTTTCAGATATACCTTTTTCCACTTGCTAATACTGATGGTTATTCAGACAGAGACAATACATAAACAAATAATTCTGCATATGAAATGGAAACTGTTCTGGGAAAGAAAAGCTTCTGGTTGAAACAAAAGATAAACTACCAAGCCTCAGTCTTCTGTAATTGAAGCTAATGGAAAAACAAAAAGTTACTGGTTTCACAGTATCAAACTTGCAATAGAAAAAAAAATAAAAAAAATACATTCCCCAAAGATCACACATCCTAAATGCAGGAATGAAGACAGTCACATGCATTAGTCCTGATATTTATCTCTAGAAGCATATCATAGCAATGACCCCCTCATATGGATAAAACATTGATATAAGATTCTCATCAGACATCAAACCACAAAACAACGCAAGTTTAAAAGTCTGTGTAAACTTCCTCTCAAACCTCTAACTAAACATCCCCAAAATCACTAAGTTAAGGGGAGAAGAAATACTTCTGAACATTGTTTTCAATATTGAGTCATTTGAAGTCTGAACTATTCAGAAACACTGTACTTTATTAGGTGTGTTACATGGTTGGGGTTGTTTAGTGTTTTAGTTTTGTGTTTTATCATTTTGGTACTGCTTTCCAGTGCCATCTTCAAATTCTGCTCTTTCCACTAGTCAAACTCCAAGTCATACCTTCACTTCCCATTCCTACTTGAAATAACATTATTTAAAGAAAAATAAATAAATTATTAGGGTTTGGACAAACAATAATCTTATTCTGGTCATAAAAATTCTGGCCAGTGTAATCTCAGGAAAGGTGGAAAGTCCTTCACTTGCTGTAAGTGATACCTTTCAATATAGATTTTATGAGGTATCAGCTTTAGCCGCACTGAATATTTCCTGCAAAGTGAACAACGCAATCCAATTCAGTAAATTTTCGTCTACCATAAGGTATTTAATAAGTTGTTCTCAGCCTGTTTGTGATTAAATTGCTATTGTAGATCCGAAATTACTGTCACTGCTCTCTGCCTTTAGATATTTACACAGGATAATGTGAATGATTTAATAGTAAAGTCATACACAAAAGAAAATATTTTCCTCCAATTTAAAAATTATTATCCACCTAAAATACATAATAACCAGACTTGACTTTATCAAGATGGATTAAAAGTGTTGATCACAAACACGCACATTATTTAAAAGAATGGTGCCTCATATATGGTTGTTTTGGGGTTGGTTTTTTTTGAAAGTTGTCTAGATAATGTGTTATACCATGCGAAAATGTGCTGCTTGTTACGTTTATAAAAAATGTCTAAGCTTTATTGAACAAAATGATAATCAAGTCAGTCCAAAATTGAGTTCCTTTCTGCAAGAAAAATATGTTTCTCAAGTAAACATTTAAATATGTATATTCCTTTGTTATCATTTTATAAGATTCTTTTCTAGGAGGTTCTAAATGTTTTCCCCCTTAATTCAAGAAAGCATGTGATGCACAATTCAATATTGTGCTAATCCTTATATATGAGTAGTGCTGACTTCAATATTTTAAAGTAAGGTTTATGTTTACGTGATTTGCTGCACTAAACTAAACCCCTAGTGCCTCAAAAGATGATGTTCTCAGTAAATTATTTCTCTGAGTATTCAAGGTTGGAGGACAGGTATTGGAATGTACTGATAATGATGGAAGTTTAATCAATAATTCATATTTTTGTTGATACTAAGAACATTCCCAGTGGAAAGAATGCAAAATCTAAATTTAGTTTAGGGAGATAGGCTTTCTATACTCCTCAGAGAGACATTCCCTCAGAGAAAAACTCAAGGCATCCACATCAGTACTGCATTCTGAATCGCT
This sequence comes from Psophia crepitans, assembly GCA_013399095.1. Classification (NCBI taxonomy): domain Eukaryota; kingdom Metazoa; phylum Chordata; class Aves; order Gruiformes; family Psophiidae; genus Psophia; species Psophia crepitans. Next base: position 90,026 of record VWZZ01005160.1, on the reverse strand, counting down.
CTCTTAAAGAACAGCTTCTTTCTGTCTGTATTGTCTAGCAGCTCTAATCTTTTATGGGAAAATAGTTTCTGCAAACAGTCTGACCCCAGCCCTAGAAGAAAATTACTAAATTTTGCAACTGCTGAAATAACCTTGCATGTATTTTTTTTCCTGTTGAATTTTTAAAAGATGGGAGATCAAATGTAGTAAAATATTTTTTCTCTTTTCATCTGTAACTGTCTAAAGTGCTCAGGAGGAAAAGATTGGACCAGGATCAGGGACTTCTATGAGCTATTTTCTCCTTTAAGATCTCTGTTTACCTCCATGTCCTGTGGCTTAGGTTCAGACGTTAAGAGTCTGGACTGGACTATGTAAACACTTTGCAATACATAAAAAATTACTAAATAGAATGTGGCAAAACTCTCTATGCATTGTAACTAAAAATGTTTGTTTGAACAGTCGTTGGGGTGTTTTTTTGCTTCCTTGTTTGGTTCCCCTCCTCTCCCCTAAAACAGACAAATGACCCTGTGAGAAAATGGGCAAAGATGGAGTGTTCTATCCCCTAAAAATTTTTGAGACACATTTGGAGAACTTTTTGAAAACAAGAAACTTTGTAAGAAATTGACATTCATACAAAACTGAACTAGAGAAATTTTCCACAAAATTAAAAAAAATAGTTTCATAATTAAAAAATAATAAATCAGTAATCCCTCAATATTTTTTTATTATTGCCTTTTCTTCATTTTCCCTACAATATTCATCAAAATATGAGGAATAATAATTTATATTTGTACTTGATAACAGAGCTATCTTCTCTTCTCTTCCCTGCTGAAACAGAAGGTCTCAGTGCTGTTTTCTTCATTCAGAGGTTCACTCTTAGCCAGAAGAATATCAAGATCCAGTCATTCTTTCATCATTGATTTACACCAAGGCAAATTCCCATCTGAATACTGAAATTTAACATAGTCACGATTACTCATTTCTTAAGTTTTTTTCCCAATATAGTTTGATCACACTTTCTGCCTGCGCTAGTTTCCCCCTCATCTTTTCCAAGCTATCAGTAGGTCTGTGATTTACCATATAGTTTGCACTATATTTTTTTCTTCTTTACATGTACTTTTGATTTTAAACTCCTTTTACTTTTTCTACTATGTGTTAAACTGTTGATTCTCTACAGAATCTTAAGATTTCTTCTTCTCACTTGTTCTTTTATCAGTAAAATTAGGTACAATTCTTTTTAACTAGCATCCTGAGAATTTACTAGCAAATTTCTAGACTCTCATCTAAAGCACTCTCTTGATCTTCAAAGAAAGATTGCTCAGCAGTTCCTGAAAAACAAAAAGGTAAAACAAAAAAAAAAAGGAGGCAGCCATAGGTACCCTCTAAAAAAAGGAGGCATCCAAAATAATTAGTTACTTTTCAGTAGAATCACCAGCAGTTACAAGTCTGTTCTCAGAATGTATAAAACCTCTCTTGAATGAATGTTTAGTTGCTGGGAAATGACTATATATATAATAATTATATGTTCATGCAATAATTGATGAACATGGGGAAAGTATATGCCTCTATTTCTGAATTTGCTACAGCTATAGTTTAGGTAGAAAGACAGGTGCAGTAACAACTACTTCAAATGTTTGTCTTCAAAGGACTTGTCCTTGGGAAAGCAACATTTCACAATTTTTTAGTTGAAGTACTATTTGATAATTTGCAAATCATTTTGTTCAAGTCATTGGCTTTCAGAAACCATTTAGAATCTTGCAGTATTTGATAGGGAATTTTCTCCATTTTCTACCAACTTAGCAACACAGTTAGAAACTGAAAAAAAAACAACAACAAACTCAAGACCTTCTGAGAAGTCTTGAGGACAACTGGTATGAGAACAGTTCCACCTCAGTTAATTGAAGGTGTCATCAAGAATATTACAAGTTGATCTTTTAATAAATAAGACATGTAAGTCACATAGGTCCTTTTATGAAACATGAGTATCTTCATATGGTATTTTGTTAGGAAAACATTATTTTGTACAATGATATTTTTACATTAGAAAAATAACACTGAATTTTCACAGCATTCAACAACAGACTCAGGGAAGATCAAAAGGACATGACATAACAAAGCAAAGTACTAGCACCCCTGATTTTTATATTGGTTTTACATTACTAATCACTATTTAATAATTTTTAGAAAAGTATAGTCACCTAAGCAAATTCGCAATGAAATGCAGAGGGGAAATTACTAAATCTTACCATTTTTAACATTCTTAAAAATACATAAGAATGATCTCACATTTATATAGCACTTTTCATTTAAATGATTCTTGAAGCTTTTATGCAGTGTTTTTGAAGAATTACTAAAAATTGATATTCTCAACTGAATGCAGGTTGCAAGCTCAAAACATCTGACTCATAGCAATATAATGCAACAATTCATGGAAAAGAAGAAATCAGAGCAACATATATAATTATGTCATGTAAGGAACAAAGGTCTATTTGCACAGTTAATGTATAATAGGATTTGGAAGATAACAGTTCCTTGACAGTGTCTTTCACTGCAATCCACTGAAAAACTTGAGTTTTCTGAGCCACCCCTATCAGTAACCAAAAGTCTTGCCCTATAGAAGAGAAGGGGCTTCGTCTACTATCTCTGCCTCTGGTACAAGATAAAACAGGCTGGGGCAGCTGTCTGTCCCTGAAGCTGAGTGGCATGCACACTACAACACTTTTCCCTGGGCCACCACTGTGTCATGAGTGACATGGTTCAAAAATTCTGAAGTAAAATAAATCATATTTTCACAGAGTGGAAATAATTGTGTTGCATGGTCTGGAATCAAACAACAGAACATTTATAAAGATAGCATTAGACTCTGAATAGCCAAACCAAATTCAGTCTTGTCCCTATAACCTTCTGGAAATAGCCTGTGATAGGATGGCCCAAACACTACCTTGGCACCATCACTGAAAATGATAATTAATACTAGTCTAAACCACACTAGAGAAGGGACTAGAAAATTAAACACCATCAGTACAAAATGTAATGCATTATTCCAGATCACAATACAATAGTTTTTTTATGTTGATTAATATTACTATTACTATAAACTGGTGATAATACTAATAGATGTTTACAGGTATTCTAGAAAACCTCTAAACTTTATGAGGCATTATAGCTCTTGTAAGCCTTTTAGACAAAGTTAGGCAAAAGAGAGAGAGATGTCAAAAGAAGAATCAAAGGAAATCATCATAGGAAAAAGTCTGTAGAAGTAATAAATTCCTAAAACTGATACAAATGTACACATAACGCCTGTTACTCACCTGGAAGAATAATCAAAGACTGCTGTGAGGGTAGCTGGGAGTTCAAGCAATTACCTTGTCTCAAGTGAGATCCTTGTTCCAAATCAGTTCATTGTTTCATCTATTCAGAGACAAGGTGAGGCCTTCCTAGATCATCCATGGAATCAATAACTAAGCATACCATGTGTGCCTGCAGTCCAATATCCGTGACATCCTCATATTGAGTGACACTGTATAATTTTAGGACAAATTTGAGTCTTATCTTTATATCTCATATATGACTTAAATTTCATACTCTTGCCACATCAGAGACAAGTGTGATAAATTAAGTACCAGTTTCCATATTTGGAAGAATTCAACTATGTGTTAGTGATTAGAAAACAAAATAAGGTCACTGTCATTAAATTCTTCTGACATTGAAAATATATTGAGATTCCCAATTGCAAGTTCAAGGAGACACTTACTGCCTCACAATTTAACACTTTGCTTGGGAAATACTTAGATTAGAAATATTAGCTAAGAAAACCTATCTTTTTCTTACATTATAAAATTTACAAAAAATTAAGATTAAGGATCTTATTTTTGTGATATTTACAAAAAAATGTTATTTATACGTTCCTTTCAGGTAATAGCTATGATTTTTTAATTAATCTAGGTGTTCCATCTCAATGTTTTTGATAAAGTGTTTTTAAACTTAGTTGTATGGATTCCTTTTTCTTTTTTGGAGCGGATTTCTTTCACTGTCTTGAACTCATGTTTAGGAGTCAAATAAATGTCCCTGTATCAGATCACAGACTATAATAGCCATCATATAAGGAATACTTTCTTCTTCTGGTTGTTTAAGGGAAACGTTGAAGCTATAATCTGTAGCTAGATTTGCCATGTGGAATGTGCATCAATTTTGCTGCCCTTCTAGTAAATTACATCCCCAGAACTGATCAAGTGCTTAGCCTTCTTTGATGAGACAACTGTCTCAAAGGAAGAGGGAAGTACTGTGAATGTTATTTATCTTGATGTTAACAAGGATTTCCACCTAGTTTCTCAGGGTATCCTTGCAATCAAACTGTAGAAATGTGGCTTTGACAGAAAACTAAGAATGGCGTGTGGAAAGCTGTCTGTCTGCACGTCATAGCTGAAAAAGTTGTGATCAGGAAGATGTCCAATTATCATTGGCATTGCTCAGGGTGTTGATGCTGTTAAACCTCTTTAATAACAACCTAGATGATGGGACAGAAGGCACCTTCTGCAAGCTCATAGCAGATACCAAACTGGGCAAGATTTGATATGCTGGAGGCTAAGGTTGTTGCTCAGTGATCTTAAGAGTTTCATAAAGTCCTGAAGAGACAAATGCTAAGATCTGGGATAAAACAGTCCCTTGTAACAGTGTCTGCTGGGGAACAACTGGTTAAGAAGGAGTTTTGCATAAAGCAGGCCTGAGGGTCCTGGTAGACATGTTGAACGTGAGTAGGCAGTAAGCTCTTGTGACAATGAGACAGTACAGTAAATCTAAATATGTTGCAGAGATGTGCCACCCAGGGAAATACAGTCTGAACTAGCTGTGCATTGGTCCTCAAATTAAGCTATTGGATGTGGGGTTTGTGTTTAACTACCTGTGAAAATATCTGGAAAATGGCTTCTATCCAGTTTGGTTTGTTTTTTTTTATCTTGGAACAAATTCTGAGAAAACTGTTCAATAACACTATAACTTCCAGATTTAAAACAAACAAAGAAAAATGCCACCACCACCACAACAAAACAAAACAAAATAAAAAAAAAACACAAACCCAAAATAAAATACAAGCACAAAAAAACCCCCAAACATACACACACACACACACACATGCACAGAAACCCCAACCAAAAAAAAAAACCAACCCAAGCCTGCAACCCTTTAAACAGAGTGGTTGACTTGGTTCTAGTTCAAATTCCAGACACTGAACATTGTGCCATGGAATTCTTAATTTAACATGGAGGATTTTTCAGCTCAGTGTAGAGACAAGAAGAAAGATAACAGAAAAATAAAATTGCTCTAGATAATTTCTACAGCAGCTCTCTTTTCATCCCATTGAAAGAAGGCAAGCAAATTCTTATGTGCTATTGGTTCGCTATGCTACTGTCCATGTGTTGACTTTTTTCAAAAATTTACTTTGTTTGTTCTAGATACAAACTGCTTACACTTAACCTGTTTCTCCAAAACAAGTTGTGTCTTGATTAAAATAGTCAATTGTTAGTCATTTTGGAAAAAAAAGAAAAAGAAAAAAAAAAAAGGATGAAAAGGAGGGGAAAGGGGAAGGGGATGGAGGAAGGGGGAAGGGGAAAGGGAAGGGGGAAGGGGAATGAAAGGAAAGAAAAAAAGAATAAAATAGTATTCACTAATGGTGGATAGGATGATCTAAATGGTTTTATGATTCCAGTCCAGAACGAGGAAAGAAGTAATCAGAATTACCTCTTATGAATATGTATGGGCAAAGTCATATATTTTTCACTAGTTCTTCCTGGAAACAGCTGAACTATTTTAGCTGAAATATTTCAAAACATAGTTAGCCTAAGGGAAATATTCACCATGGAAAACTTCAGCCAAATGGTTAGAGACTGGCAAAGCCAGAAGCATTTGTATGAGTGATCTGGGTTCTAAAACAGACTATTAGGAATAATGGAGTGGGAAAAAAAATCGAACTTTTTGACAGGATCTTGATAAATGTGGAATTATTGAGTTAAAAGCTAGGACCTGATTTTGAAAAGCCATAAATATTTCGTCAGCTATTCAGACACATTTCAGAGTATAGTTATAGATAATTTTTGACAACCTTAGGCACAAGTAACAATTACCAGCTCCCTTCATAAACAGTATAGAATGTCAATGTTCTAATTTGAATATATAGGACTAACAGGGAATACTCAGAGGAAATTAAAAAGAAAGCAAACAAAAACACAAAAAAGCAAAAACAAATCCTTTATGGATGTCTTGTGGTTTAGAATTTAGAAGGTTGCCAAAAGTAGCATTATGGCCTTTAATTTGATTGTGGAAAAGCATTAAGCAGCAAATAGAGCCTTTTTTAATTTCTATTACTCTTTAGACTTTGAAAGGTGATCAGTCTTTGGGCCACATCTCTTCAAAACTTCGGTATCTTAGATTGTAACAATACTAACAAAATTCAAGAGGTTTATTCCTGGAACTAGTGTTTCATTAGATTTTGCATCCTGAAATCACCATAGCAACTATTAAAGACAATTTTAAATGAAGATTTTCCTCCAAACGCATTAGAAAATCATGATTTTTAAAAGTGCTAGCTAGAATAGTAGAATGACAAAGTTTCTTCTAGGTTCTTTTACACCAAATGCTAAGCATCTATGGGTTTCAATGACAATAAAAATATTCTGTTCATCCTTTTGAATTCCCAAGCTTTAGCCTGGTCCTGAGGCAAATAAATACAAAAACATAAACCCCAGCATATTTCTACACATGAAAAAAGAAAGATACACTTGGGCCTGAAAGCAAGCCTGAATATATATTCAAAACACACCCTAATCAAAAAGTGATGAAAATATTGTTTTTCCTTTTGAAAAATATGAAGACTTTTAGCCTAATACTTACTAGTTACTAGTAAATAATATTGTCTACTTTTATTATTTCTTCTGGTTAAATGTGATTATTTCCCACATTAACCTGAGACGCAATTAAAGAGAGTAGCTGAAAACTTGACATTGATGATCTTGAAAGGAACACATTAGCAAAATTGCTTCTTTTTTACCAGTTAGCACAATTACCATTGTACATTGTCATAACACCTTAAATGTATTTCCTTCCATCCTCTAGAAATATTTAGGAAGAGTTTATTGTGTGTTGTTATATAATAACTTTTCCTTTCTATCTTTGTCAACAGATTGCTGTTCTTGTAAATCTAAGCATAGGAAGAGTCCAACTACAATGGGTTAGTACAGCACCAACTACCTTGAGAAAAGGCTTTACCTGATAACATTGCAATTACTGACCTGTAATACTCCTGACCAGCAACATATCAGCAACATCAACGTACAAGTCACTAAAGTAGTCTTAAGAATCCAGTATTAATTATAGTTTGCTATTCTACACATAAATAATAAATAAAATACTTCCTTGTCGTTTTCAGTTAATAACTTCATACACGTAATCTTATAACAAATATTTTATCTGTTTGCTGGTTAGTATAATTTGGTTAATAAGGCACTTAAAAAGTGGTGCCTTTTTTTATGTGCACTAGGACTAAAAAAAGAAAGACCTCCAAAAGTACTTGTCTGACATCAAGTACAATTGTCTCTCCTCACAGAATTTAAGGAGGATCTAGTACTTCTATATTGATAATTTCTATTATCATTCTTCTTTTACCTTGCTGTTACTGATCCCTGCAATATATCATTCTCATAATTAGTATTCTCCAGTAGCTCTTTTTAAATTCTTGCCTTCCTACTTAATGATGTTAGGTTTTATACAAGCTATTAACCAAACAATTCTTGGTATAGGCAAATGGATCTTAGAATCATAGAATCGTTTAAGTTGGAACTGACCTTTAACATCCTTGAGTCCAACTGTTAACCTAGCACTGTCAAGTCCACCACTAAACCATGTCCCTAAGCACCATATCAGTATTTTGAAAAACAAAATTAAAATTGGCATCTGGAATTTCTCTTTTAACGAGTGAAAACTCATGTATCAAAGATAATATTCTGGTAAAGGATCTTAAAAAATGGTAAAACACCAACTACTCCATGATTTCATTTTCAAAATACTGAGAAAAAGATTATGGTCTTCTAGCTGTTCCTCTTACAGTCTCATGTATGGCAGTTTTATTAACGTAGTATCCAAAGGCCTGAAAAGCTCTTAAGGCTAAAAAATGCAACAGAAGAAAATAAGTTGGGACCAACGATGCTCTTAGCAATAAAATAGAGCTTCTTGACAAATATACTATGCATTGAAAGACTGTTAGATATCTTAAGATGAGGTTACCTCAAAATGGAGATCTACTACATTAAAAAATGTTATTTAAAAAAACCAAACTCGAAGAGTGATATATTTGATACCACAGAGTACTGTCATATTTCTATAGAACTTGAATGGCGTGAATTCCAGTGAAAAAGCTTGCAAAGAGAGTTCAGAAAACTGGAATTGGAGATGCTTATGAAGTAACCATCAGCTACCTAAATGTTTAGTCAGAATCATACAGAAGTGTACTCTGTATTCTGATCTACTGCATAGAACAGACAAAATAATTACATTCATTAATTCTTGCACCATGACCCTAATTTCTGATACAGCTATAGTATGGTACTTAAGAACACAACTAATCTTCAACCAATTTCAGTTTTAAAATTTCACATAATGAAAAGTCCTCTAGCTCTCTAGGTATATTTCCCAAAGGTTAATTATATTCTGTGTTATAAACTATTTCCCAACTGAATTTTTTTCTTTTCCATTTGTACTCAATCCTCCTATTATGCTGTAGTGGATATTCAAAGACACATTATTTGGTCTATTTTCTGCATCACTTTTGTGTTTTGCTTGTATTATAAATATGTGCTCATGACTATATTTGATGGCATTATTGAAATACCAGGTTAAGAATATCTGGTTAGTTATAGCATCCAGCATGACCCATTTTTAATTAAGAATTAGTCAACCAATTTTCTTATCCTACCAGTCAGAAAGTTAGAATGTAAGAAGATGAAATGATTCCCTCACTCATCATTTTTTGTATGTCTGTTGAAATAGTATATGGTTATGGTAAGGAAAATTTTTCCCTTGAGTTTATCAGATTGTATCATATAATCACTAAACAAACTATATTGCAGGTCAGTGGATTCCCCTGTTTATCAATTAAAGCTGTGGATCTGAACTGTGTAATTATTTTTGTAGGGTTTTTTTTTTTTAAAAAAAAAGGCAAAAGCTGGTAATTCTTCCTCTTTAATCTTAGGACAAAGCTTGAACTTATGTTACTGGAAAAATAGATTGCTTATAAACCTGCTGAAAAGAGGTAGCTCTCCTATGGAAAAATGAGTGTTTCAGACACATACTGAGAAAACTTTTGAAGATATCCACTGTACTTTGAAGAATCTTGTAGGTCAGAAGAGGTATTTCCGTCTGTTAAAGAATATTTCTTTTTTTTTTTTTACTTTTAAATGAAGGTTTTATTTAAAAAAAAATAAATTAAGACCCTCACTGTTATTCCAAGGACACAGATATGAAAAGAATTAGACAGCAGAATTTCAGCTGGTTTTGAACTTTTTAAAAGAAAAAAAAAGGAGAAAAAAATTTCAATTTTTATAAATTATCTTCATTTTATAGAAAATGAATTTTCATTCATATGTAAAATTCTTACCTACTTTTACTGTCAATACTTAATTTCTTTTTAAATGCTAATGATTCAATTTACATTTAGCTGAGATAGTTTAGTTGTACTTTCACAATCTACTCATCAATCACATAGCATTTGTAACAGTGATGCTCTAAGGCATACATTTCTGAAGTATAAAGTGGAAGTTTCAACAACTGAGAACACTGCAAAACTTTAGTTTTATTCAACTAATAAAAACAATTTAAAACCACAGCTTTCCTGTATCTTCAATGAATTTCAATTTTCATGCTAATGAGACTTGACACAAACAATGACTAAAGATGTAATTATTACCTACTGGAGAAGAAACACTTTCCATATATTAACTGTATGTTGGGAGTTTTCACAGAAGCTCTCAAAAAAACTTTAACTGATTTTTTTTCGGTCTTTTCCTTGAAGTGTGATCCATATACAGGAGCACAAAAGTCAACACAAACCTTTTCCCTAACACACCACTGGTTAGGGCCCTGGAAGGTATCCTCTTTACCTTTCTATGGCAGAAAGTGAGTATACAACTTAATGTACCTGTTTTGGATCCTATTGCAAAATTGTATCTTCTTTCTACAACTTCCTTCCTGCCAATGTCTAAACTGTTAACAGGAAACATCTAATTCCTTCCCAATTTCAGGCAAGGAACCAGATGACTTGTGAAGGAGGTAGGCTGGATGCTATTACAGTAATTTCTGAAGTATATAGTAAAAATCCAACCCAATGTATGTTCCTTCTGCATAATTCTTTTTTTTTTTCTTTTTTTAAGCAAATTCTTGTGTTGCATTTTTTCAGTTATTAAAAAAGAAATTCTAAGTTTTCTGCAAAGGATGTATTTGGTTTAATGTTTATGAAAATGAGTGAGACTGAAACTATCTTTGGGAAGATAATAAATGAAACTTATGGTTCAAATTAATTTTCTTAATCATAATTAAAATAAGACATTTAAATCATTATTAAAATGTATATTAGTTGAATCTACCGTAGAAGAAGCCTGAATTCTAGACTGGTACATGACAGCTCTGGTCCACATGGAAGTCACACGTAGCTAAGCTCAAATTTAAGTTGAAATTAATAGAGCTGGAAAGCTCATCCTCAAAGATCTGTGAATCTCAACCACTCACATGCAAAATTTTGATAACCAAAACAACAACCAACCAGTAAACATTGTGGTGGGAAATGGAGGGTAGAAGCCTTTATTTTATGGTCTCTTCACTAATATTTTCTTCAATCTTACAGGAAAAGAAGCAAACTTCTGCTTTTAAACACAGAGGTGGAATTTGGGGTGCAAAGATTGATTGCATTGGTGTCATAGCTAACAGAAATTTCACTGCCTTTGTGATTCTGTGATTCAAATACAGGATGCTGGTTTAAAGACACATCCAGTTACTGAATGTAGTAGAAAACTAGATGATACTGCACACTTGCATGTTCATTTTCAGCTTGAAATTTGAAATTTTTGTTACAATAGACAAGCTAAAAGAACATGTGAACATATTTAGTCAGTTCCTGTTGGCCAGTCTCATGTTTTGGATAGTTCTTAATATAAAACATAACATTGGGTGAAGATTATCCAAAATCAGGGCTCAGATTGGTGAGACTTATAGAATCATAGAATCACTAAGGTTGGAAAGGACCTCTGAGATCATCAAGTCCAACCGTCAACCTAACACCACTGTGCCTACTAGATCATGTCCTGGAGCGCCGCATCTATGCGTTTTTTGAAGATCTCAGGGACGACGACTCAACCACCTCTCTGGGGAGCCTGTTGCAATGCCTCATTACTCTTTCAGTGAAGAAGTTCTTCCTAATGTCCAATCTGAACCTGCCCTGACACAACTTGAGGCCATTCCCTCTTGTCCTGTCGTTAGCCACTTGGGAGAAGAGACTGACACCCTCCTCACTATAACCTCCTTTCATGTAGTTGTAGAGGGCGATCAGGTCTCCCCTCAGTCTCCTCTTCTCCAGGCTAAAGAGCCTCAGTTCCCTCAGTCGCTCCCCATAAGATTTCTTTTCCAGTCCCTTCACCAGTTTTGTTGCCCTTCTCTGGACACGCTCCAGTAGCTCAATGTCCTTCTTATAGTGAAGGGCCCAAAACTGGACACAGTACTCAAGGTGAGGCCTCACCAGAGCCGAGTACAGGGGAACTATCACTTCCCTACTCCTGCTGGCCACGCCATTCCTGATACAGGCCAGGATGCCATTGGCTTTCTTGGCCACCTGGGCACACTGCTGGCTCATGTTCAGCCGGCTGTCAACCAGAACCCCCTGGTCCTTCTCTGCCAGGCAGATCTCCAGCCACTCTGCCCCAAGCCTGTAGCGCTGCCCAGGGTTGTTGTGGCCAAAGTGCAGGACCCGGCACTTGGCCTTGTTAAATCTCATAGAGTTGGCCTTGGCCCATCAATCCAACCTGTCCGGATCTCTCTGGAGAGCCTTCCTACCCTCAAGCAGACTGACACTGCCTCCCAGTTTGGTGTCATCTGCAAACTTACTGAGGGTGCACTCTATCCCCTCATCCAGGTCATCGATAAAGATGTTGAACAGTGCCGGCCCCAAGACTGAACCCTGGGGAACACCGCTAGTGACCGGCCGCCAACTAGATTTAACACCATTGACCACAACTCTCTGGGCCTGTCCTTCCAACCAGTTCTATCCACGGTTCTATCCATCCAGCTCTAACTCATTCATATGTTCAGGTATTTGCTGGGAAAATAAACAAAGCACAGAAAAACGGGGAAGCTTAGTCAAAAGCTCTGGAGTACACCTGCTCTGCTGTAGTGTTTTATGTTTTCACAAGAATGATCCAAAGAGATATTCTTAACAACTTTATGTGCTTATAACACATTTATAGCAGGAAGCAAGAAGCTAATAATAATCCAGGTAATAACTAGTTGGCCTGGAGGTAACATGAGCAGCAAGGTCAAGGGCAAGTTTTGTAACCATCCAAATTAAAAAGTTAAAACAATAGTCTCTTTTGTTCCCCTCTCCATTGGGGGAATACATTGAAAGCCAAGCCAAAAGCTGAGCCCAGTGTGGAATTACTATGTATAAAGTAAGGCAGGCTACCAGTTGAGTCTCAGACACCTTGACCAGCTGCAGTGAGTGTCTTATTCCCTTGAATCCATGGCTGTGGTCATAGCTGGACCAGAAGCCTTGACTGATGTGAGTTTGTTCTGTACAGTGAGTATGACTCTGTGTATGTGTATGTGTGCTGAAATCACAGCCCGTTCAGTATACTCACCTCATTCAGGAAGAAAATTTTGGATTTCTTTATTTTTTTTTTAATTATTATTGTGCTTCTGTACTTGAGGCTACCTCACCCCTAAATTTCCCCATGGGGAACAAGTTTGAGTTATTCACACTGTGAAGACAACAAACCAAAGCAACGTTTCTGCAGCAATCTCAAAAGTCTGCTTCCCTTGATGGCACAGCAGAATGTGCATAGCTTGCTTTAACAAAACTGTCCCCTTTGCTGCTCTGTTCAGATGTGTGGTAACAGTCATAAGCTGATATGTTGCTTTAAAAATATTATAATTAGTTTAGGATTTTTATCTATGTCCTTTTAAGAAATGTATGAGTTGAATTAGAATGTCTCATCTATGTCAAATGTAGGGTAGCAGGAGAACAGTGGGGTTCTTCAAGAACACCAGAAAAAAAAGTAAATTAAAGTGCTTGAGGCAGAATCAAAAGCTAAAATCTCCTTATCTAGAAGCTATGAGAGAGAGATTGCTTCTCATTTTAAAGGTCAGTCTGTTTATCAGGGAAATAAAAACATATTTTTCTTTGGTGGGTGATTGTCTAAATTATTAAATACTTGGTTAAATTGGTAGAATTTATGTTCACTCTGAAATTAAAACAGTGTGCCTATAAATAGTCCATACACGGATGCATAGCAATGTGACTCTTCTAAGGATGCTCTAGCATTTGAATGATTAATGTGCCTTTTACCTATTAAAAATGTAGTTATGCTTTGTGTAAATTATGAACTCTCACTTAAGTGCAAGTATGCCAAGGAAATTCTCTATAGTTTAATCTTCAGTTTCAAGTTATTTATTCTCAATATCCAACTAACAAAGCTCAAATAGCTCTTCATACTTTACATAGATATTTGTTCTAAACTAACAAAGTTGTTTGCGTCCTAAACCAAACAAAATATTTTAAGTGTTATATATATGCCAAAATGATTCACTTCACACATTATACGTTTGAATTTTAAAGCTCTCTCTACCTTCCAAATGATAAATCCTATTGTAGTTTTGACCTTTCAAATAAATCTGGACCGACGGATATTGTTTTTGTTATTCTCTATTTAGATTTGATTAAAGCCAGTTTTGCATGAGTAAGTTCAAAGAGAAAGTGACAGGCACCCACTGAGATCTCAGTACTCTCATTGTTTGTGACTTTGGGACACAAGGTATTTTACAGGAACTATTTGACCTATTGACCCTGCTCCGTACATATCATTTTGATTTAGAAAAGATGCGAAGTTTCTGTATGAAAGAGTCATTCTCCACAAAGCAAGAAAGGACAATTCTGTGTTACTGATTGCTTAGACAAGAGAGATCCAGAGCACCTATGGGTTCAAAGGATATCTCAGTAGATAAGATGTTTGTATAATGGTATCACTGCTTGAAGGCTTAGGGAAGAGAGGAAAGGCAGTCATCCTCTCTTTTCCCTACTCCTTCTATCAAAATTAGCAGCAATCAACAGAAGACAATTAGTCTGGATAAGTAAGAAGACATAAGACTCAAGAGTCTACCCTTCTAGGAAAGACAACTCCTGTTCCTAAATCACCAAATCTAAAGAGCTACCGAAAGATGATCACAATTTTGACAATTCAGAAACTTGCTTTGTTTCTTTGTGATATCTGTTTGCTTTTGCACAAGACGTTTCGAGTGAGTGTTGTTGGTGTCCCACTCCTTGTTATTTACAAAAGTTATTCTGGGATGAGCTAAGATAGAATATTAGAATCATAGAATGGTTTGAGCTGGAAGGAACCTTAAAGATCATCTAGGTCTAACCCCCCTGCCATGGACACGGACACCCTACATTAGACCAAGTTGCCCAAAGCCCCATCCAACCTGGCCTTGAACACTTCCAGGGAGGGGGCATCCACAGTTTCTCTGGGAAATCTGTTCCAGTGCCTCACCACCCTCATTGTAAAAAATTTCTTCCTTATATGTAATCTAAAGGTCTGGTCAACATGTCAACAGGTCTGATTTTTACAAAATTGGACAGCTATTTCATTCCTTACACCTCAGTTACCAGATCTTTAGAGTCAAGTTTGCAAATTTTGTGTAATTCGAATAATTTTGAAAGTGGTGTTATTCTTAGTGTTATAGTTGGTGTTTAATGATAAGTATATTTCTTTAGAATTACAGCTTGTCATACAAATACTTTTATCCCATGGAATTTCAGAAACAAAATTGCATCTTTGATATTTTCTAGAACACATACATCTTCCTGCATCACAGTAGGTTAGTCAGACTAAGATATCTCCATAGTCCATGGAGGACTCAGACAATTGTTCTCATTTTAAAATAGATATCTAATATACGTCAGGTAACTGTACTCTAAAAGTGTGTATATTTCTCTCCACTGACTTTAAAGGGACTCTGGGAAGGATATTTTAGCTGTAGACATTGTTAAGGTCTGAGGTTAGGTGAACTGAAGCCTATTTAGATGCTGAAGATTGTGGTATTGAATTTCTCCTTTGCTGTACTTAGTCTTTTTGTAGAACACTGATAATATTTAGTTATTAAAAGGAACAAGATTATTTAGGGAGTTGATGATTATTGCTATGAAAGCAAATTTTTTCATTTATTTACTTATTTTCTGTATTTTTCTAATTTCTTTGTCAAAATGTACTTTACATGTCTTCTCTCTTCAACATTGTACATATGCACAAAAGAAATAAAACTTTAAGTAGATTTTTGAGGTATTATTTTATTCAGAAATGTCCTGCATTTTATTATTTAGCTTACTGAACTAACCCTTTTCATGATACTAGATAATGCAGTCATATTGATTTCTGCGAAGTGCTTTATTAGTTTTCATAATCACACTTAATATTACATACTGCAGCATATTGTCCGTGAAGCATGCAACTGTCGTTGACTAACAAGAATAATATATTTAACCTTTTTAAACTCTAGAATAAACAGAGCACATCAGTTTATTTTCATTCTTGTTGATTTTAGCAAGTAAATGATGCACATTTTATCAGAAATTTGATTAACAGTCTTTTTTTCCTTTTTTTTCCCTTCTAGAACACTTTAGACAGAACTCTTACAGATTTTTGTTTACATGAAGATGAATTGAATCTATCACACAAGCCTTAAGTGCTCAGGTGTTCTCCAACTGAATTAATCACTTCAGCTTCATCCTCTAAGAAAATATTTAATGGAGGAGGAATTAAAATAGATGGGAATGTTTAGCTATTAAACAACATACGATTTAACTCAGATATGTTCAGATTCTCTTACAAAGTAACTCTAATGTGTCGTGCAAAGCAGATATCAGAAAATTCTGAAATTCTACTGCAAATTTTCTTAACCAGTGACTTCAGCTACCAACTGGGGAATAAACCTAGTAAAACTTTGAATTCAAAATCAACTCTAAAATATCTAAGTAGCAGGAGAAATCACAGATCACGTGAAACACACAAAATCGTACACTGCAGTCCATAACTGCCTGTTCTATAGAAGTGTGGTCACTGTGAGCAACTGATTCCAGCACACCCTTTTTCATCTCCACTGTTACAACTGTTCCTGGAAGTAAATGATGCAAGTTCTCTGCCAAATAGATGATCACCTGAAGAAATTACATCTTTTATCATCTAATTGGCTTAATACAACAGGTCAGGCACATTCTGCAAGCAAATACCTACTTTATATCATATTGGGAGTCATCAGCTTAAAGATGACATTATCTTAGCTCAGAGTTACTTTAAGCTGAATCAGATCCTTTTGCATTCAAGACACATACTCAGATGCTGTAATGCTATGGGAGAATGCAATAGTTAAAACCAAAAAAGACAGTGGAAAAGTCCTATGATGAAAATTATGCTGTTTTTTTTTGTCTTTTGTGTTACAATAATATTATCTTGTTGCAGAGAACATTAATATCAACAGCAATTCAACATACATGTTCTCTTACATGCAGTTTATTTGGCCAATAAATTGTGTTGCACAAATGTCTAACATATAATACTGGAGAAAAGCATGTAAAATCCATCAAAAAATAATCTTGCATCTCTAATGTACAGTTTAGAAATTTTATCCTCAAGGTCTGCTAGAGATGTTAATAGAAATGTTTTACTTGAGGCTTCAGAGGGACAAGACTGCAAAAGACAAATGCAAAATATATTTCTGAACCACTGAAAGAATATTTTAAAAATATTTAATGCATGACTGAGTTTTCTAATATTCAAATATATTCTGCATATGTGGAAGTCTATGTACATATGCTTAACTGTATTAACATTTACCACTTGAAGTTTTACTAAGTGCATAATGTAAAAAAATAAACCAGAAAGATATGCCATAAAATATAATTTGTTCAGCCCGGGAGTGATGTATTAGTCATCAAAACTGCTGTGGGGCTAGTGAAATCTCACAGCTAAAATATTAAGAACAGAAACTGGTGTAAATTGGCTTAGCTGTTTTGACTTCAATGATCAAATTTACCAAATACTTACTGACGAACACAGATCAGTAAAGGAAAGTTGTGAAGTCCAGTATAACTTTTCAAAGATGTAATTTCTGACTGAGGTAAATATAGTCAACTTAAATGCAGTTTATTATTTCCAGGCACTACTCAGACAAAACTGGTACAAACTGTTTTGGATATGGCAGAAAAGTAAGATTTATTATACTATCTCTACTTCATGCTTTTCCTTTATTGGTCTTAAGATAATCTTTACCACAGAGATGTTTACTATTAGCAACTGAGGCACAGAATGGGGCAAGAAACTTCACAGGGTTGTGCAACAAACCAATGGCAATTTGGGATATTAATTCAGACTTTCTGAGTTCCAGGCTAACATTTATTTTGATAAAAACAAAATTGTACTGCGACTAGAGCACACATAATTGGGTAACACTGTCCATTTGAAAAACATCTTCCTGTAAAAGTATTTCTTTAAACAGTAAGTATAATGAATAACCCTATGTGATATCTCATTTTGTAGATTAGTGTAAGCTCTCAAGCGTAGTTTAAACATGCTGGTGTTTTCTTTGTTCCCTCAAAAGATAAAGTTTTGTGTTTTTTTTTTTACTTCACTACATTGTGATTTTGCCTCCTTTGCCTCTTTATTCCTGCGTGGTTTTGGTAGTCTTCTAAAAAACAGCATTAAGGACAGGACCCTGCAATCCAACGTTTTTGCTGCGCATTTGATGGAAACCCACAGTTCTCCTGTGCAGTCAGAAAGGTCCGTGTTACAGCGGGACATGCAAAAGGGACAGGGAAATTGTTCAAAAAAAGCAAATTCTCTATAAAGTTTTTGCTGCTGAGAAAAGTGTCTTTTACCATAGGGGTGTCTGTGCTTGTATTGGTAGACTTCATTGCCATCTTTTTCAATTTCCCACTTTCTTTGTCAGATTGTACTGATACTTTTAAACCTGTTTTGGGAGTTGAACTAGTAAGGAACAAAAAGGATAAGCAACCAGCAGAGATGTGTTTACAGATATGGTTTGTCTCCCTTATCTAAAAAATGTTCCTTGGCTGCCTTTGTATTAATAGCAACAAGAAGTACAAATACTATCTTATACTCTTCAAATACTGGAAGTTTTTTTCCCCCTTCCTTCCAGGGAAGAATCCTGTGCTCAGAACTGACAATGATTTTAATTTTTCTTTCTCTTAATATTTATGTGGTTCATTAAATGTAACCATCCAAGAAGATACTTCATGGACTTCCTGAGCTTGAAGACAGGGAAGGAGGGCAGAACATAGTCCCCCTAATCCAAGGGGAAGCAGTTTGCAACCTACTGCACCACCTGGACACTCACAAGTCTATGAAGCCAATCTGAGAGCACTGAGGGAGCTGTTGGAGGTGCTTGCCAAGCCACTCTCTATCATTTATTAACAGTCATGGTTAACAAGGGAGGTCCCAGACAACTGGAGGCTTGCCAATGTGACACCCATCTACAAGAACGACCCAAAGGAGGATCCAGGAAACTACAGGCCTGTCAGCCTGACCTCAGTGCCAGGGAAGATCTTCTTGTGCGTGCTCACCAAGCATGTGCAAGACAACCAGGGGATCCAGGCTACTGTGGAAGAAAAGAAATACACTTCACAGCCTAAAAACTTGCTCCACAATGGCATTGATTCTCCAGCCAGCATAAGCCAAAGCTCTAGAACTCATTGAATGCTTACATGTAATAAGCTTTTTAATATATCATTTTCTGAGTTGTGATTTCTCTGTTTTCTGGTTATTTGATACATTGCATTATGTTTTCGAATTGTAATTACTAGAAACTGCATGAAAGGTTTTAATCTTTTAAGGGAGATTTCTTAGAGAAAAGATAAGATGATTATTTGGAAACTGTGGCTTACAGACTCCCAGACATTTTTGTAAGATCCTAAGAACTCCCATTAAGGCAAAATACTTAAATAAATTGTTCCTTTTCAATATCATACACACCTATGAATAATGGACATTGTATCCTGATACTTACCCCTATACTTTAGAACTTTGTGATAAGGCACAGACGGGCTGTGTGCTCCACCTTGGGAGCATGGCTGTGAAATGGCATCTCCAGAAATGGGAAAGACCAAAAGTGAAGTGCCATCTTCTGTGAACTGCAGACCAAAGATTTGCCACTGACTCAGGGCATCCTGCATAGGATCATAGAATGGTTTGGGTTGGAAGGGACCTCAAAGATCATCTAATTCCAACCCCCCTGCCATGAACAGGGACACCCTTCACTAGACCAGGTTGCCCAAAGCCCCATCCAACCTGGTTTTGAACACTTCCAAAGAGAAGGCCTCCACAGCTTCCCTGGGCAACACGTTCCACTGCCTCACCACCCTCATAGTAAAGAATTTCTTCCTAATATCTAATCTATATCTACCCTCTTTCAGCTCAAAGCCATTTGTCCTTGTCCTTTCACTACATGCTCTCTCCAGTTTTCTTGTAGAACCCTTCAGGCAGTGAAAGGCTGGAATTCATTTTCCCCGGAGCCTTCTCTTCTCCAGGCTGAACACCCCTGAATCTCTCAGCCTGTGTTCACAGTAGAATCCTAAAATCCTAGAATCACCCTAGAAGCATCCTGGAAGAATCTTAGAAGAATCTTAGAAGCTTCCTAAACCTTTTGCCTAAAGTTTAGGCAAGGATGATTTAAGTTCATCGCAGAGTTGTTCTCCATGCATGTTTGACTATATAACTTTGTATCAGATTATAGCCTCTAAGAAAAAGTATTTATAAGAGGTCTAGAAATGCCTCACCCCTTCTGTTGCGTCAATCAACACAATACATGATATAAATCAATTCGTGTGTATGTAACCTCTTAATTTGCTTAGAAGCTCAGTAAACTTGGCTGTACAAATATCATAAAAGAAATGAATGTGTAACTAAACCAACTTCATTTTAAAGATGCAAACACTAATTAAAAAACTGGTTAGGACAATTTCATCTTTCATCTTTCAAACTGACTATGTCTTAGCATATTTTTTATGGCAACATGATGTAGTGACTGGCATATAAACCTGTTTCAACACAGTGATGATTTGTTTAAAAGTCATCTGTATCCAGTGGTTGGTTTACAAAGTAAAGTAACTTTGTTTTACAATAGTTAAGTGAGTTTGGACCCCACTTCACATTTTGAATTATCATGCAATTTTTCTTTCATTACTAAGAATACAAAGATGCACCCTTTAGTTAAATTGAATTTCAAAAGGGTAAAATAAGAAGTATAAAGAAAGAATCAATTTCACAGACAGTGGAAGGCAGTACAGATTAGATCATTTACTACAACTGAGAAGAACCACTACAATAGTCCTGTAAAGTGTTCTTCTTCCCAGCTGACAGCATGCAAATTAAAATAAAGACATGGAACAGAGTTATAACTATAAACCACCTGAAAGAGATATCATGGTTTGATTCACAAGTCTTGTCACACACATAATCAAGGCAGGGCAAGATGCAGTTACACTAACAGTATTGAGACTCTACAACAATGATGATATAATTGGCCCAGCAAGTAGAAGCACTGCACAGGCACGAACTGAAAGACCCCTTGACCATCCAGGTAAACACTTCCTTCCATATAACAACTGAATGTCCCAAAATCATGCAAATTCTCTTTACGTAAGCATAAACCACACTAGTAATTTATTAAATGTCCTGTAATTCAGGAATAATATGAGCAGTATGTTTGTACAAGTAACACAAAAAAATTGATCTTACATCTCCCTATGTCCCACTGTGCTCCCTGAGTCCTAGAAGACTGCTCTTTCTTTAGCAATTTTCCTACTCTTCTTCTACCATAAACTGTTCTTTTTCTCCAAATAGTTAAATGAAAAATTAGGAAAAATATTTAAAATGACAATGGGAAGTCATCTGCCAGTATTAACTTATCTGCATATGTATACTGACCATCAGTATCTTTCCTTCACTTTCTTTTTTATTTGGATTCTTCCTTTCTCTCCTCCTTTCCTCAGACTACCCAGTGCCTCTGTCTCAGATTTCATGACAGCTTAGTGCAGGCTTTCTAAAGCTTCACGTTTTCTGGAAAGTTTAAATTACATAATATTATTAAATAAAAATTTAGAAGAGTTATTAAAGTCCAAATTGTATATTTATACAGTAGTCACTTCTCAAGCAGACATGTTCATATGACTAGTATTATCAACTACTGATACTTGACAAGGAATCTGCACCCATATTTCAGCACATCAATAGGCATATCAGAGTGCTGTTTCTTCTCTTACATCCTTCTTCTTCCTCCCATTTGTTGTTCAGAAGACATAGTGGTTAAAATTCATAACTGTAAATTATGAGACATGTACAGGACATTGCTTTTTCACATTTGTTCCTTTCCTGCTACAAGAACTCATTTCTCTTTCCCCACATACCTCTAAATCATTGCTCACTAATACCATATTTTTAATATCAATTTGCCTTAGATATGCCTTTGCATTCTTAGCAGGGCAGGTAGCCTGTAGGGGACGTGAATCCACATGGAAAGAGTGGAGGGAAATGATGTCTAGAGTCTACTCCAGAAGGATCCATAGAAGTCTTTCCTACAGCAATCACATGCATGTTCTTAAATCTTAACACTCTGGTCTTAAAATTGTTGATACCTCAGCAATTCTCTTAGAATCTCTCATGTAATTCAGTTATTAAACTACACAGATCTGAGACTCTGTCAGCCACATTCCTAGACTGGTTCACAAAAACACTTGCTGAAAAACCTAGATTCCTGCAGATGAAACACTGGGGTGACAATTGTCCAAGGTTAAATTTGTGCAGTTTCCATGGGTGGGTGTGAGACTGAGGTATGCCAGAGCTCGCCAGGTCCCTTGCATTTCTCTCTCCTCTAGTACAGAGCTGAAAAACATTCTTCCTGTGGCACATGTTTTGTAATGCAAAATTCAGAGTTGTCTAACATGAGCTCCTATGGAGCCACAAGTAATCCCCTTGAAATACTGAGGACTAAATAACTGTTTTTATTTCCTGACTGAGAGTTTTTGTTATTTTCCTATCTTTCATTTCCATCCAGCAGACAATGCACTGTTCCCACTAGAAGAGATGGTGAGAACAGAGATAAATACAATGAATACAGATGTGACTGTTAGAAAGGGAAAGATATTGCTGCACGTGTGAGCCCTAGGGTATTCTCCCATTTAAAAAGGAGGGGGGAAAGGAGAGGAAAAAATATTTACTGCATTATAAATACAACAATAATAACATTTAGTAGCTTCTACTTCTAAGTTTTAGATAACTTGTAAAAATAAAAATCAGAAAATGTGAATCTTAACCATTTTTCTACTGTTAGCAGCTATACTTTCCTTATTATTTCACATAGAAACTGTGAAATAGATACTGTCAGTACAAAACAGAAGAGTTGATAAAGTCAAGAATGATAATACTTGCATGTGTTCTATACCACCATCTGTGAAAAAAAGGACCAGTCGTTTCATTTCAAGAACTATGACAGAAAGAGGTTATCTGAGTGTGCTGTAGCTGTTGTAAACATACCTATCTTGGCTTTAAATTATGAGTTTGATTACCAGGAATGATGTAACCAGAGCAAGTTACTGCCAGCAAAGCTTGTGTGGGAAGCTGCATAAACAGCTGCGACTTGACCTAGTGCTACCATTATATTCTGCAGTTCTCCAGATAAACATCGAGTACATATATTCCCCAAAAGTCTTTGTCACTTCTGAGTGATCCGGTGGTTATTTCACATCTAGCTCCAATCATAGTTCGTGACATGGGCTTTCTCTTTCCTTTTATGTATCCTTGAGCATGAATTGGTGAATAAATCACTGCAGAATTACCAGCAAGGCTCTGAAGGAGTTCCAGTGACTACATCCCAATCAAATGACTTGTGCAAACTCACCCACAAAAGCTATGGTACACTGGTCATCTGAACAAGGTTTTGCCATGACCTACACCACACAAAGGTGAGAAGAATTCCGGATAAAGGCCTCTTGAAAGAACTAGGTACCAAGGTAGAACCTGTATATATTTGCCCACCAGGAAAAAATATAAGGTGTCAGGGGGATTGAAGAAGAGGGAAAGGGAAAGGAAGGAAAAAGAAACAAAAGGAGAGTGAAAGGAAAGAAAAGCAGGATAGGAAAGAAGGAAAGAGGGAGGAATAAAAAAGAAAAGGGTAGGGTTGTTATGTATGATTGCAGAAAAGTAAAAGGAAACAAGTACCAGCAGGATACAAGGCATTGTCTAGAATTTAGATAAGAGACATTCGAGATAACATTTTAGCAAGATTGTTTTAAAAGCCTAGTGTAGCAAGGTTATATTGTGTTTAATTTATGCTCAGCTGCTTACCTTAACACTTTAACTAAATAGTTTGCCATGTTCAAAAGCAAAAAGCTTTAACTACACAAACCTTGCAACATGTTTTAACTTTAAATCATGAAGCCTTTTCAGAAAGGAAGAAAAAAAAGACAGAAGCAGAGTAAGAGTTTGGCGACAGAATCTGGGAGATCTTAAGGCCAGGTCTGAAAGAAAGAGCAGATTTAACCTACTAGATGTCAGAGAAGAGAGAATTGAATGTTTCAGAAGTACAGTTTTGAGAGGAAAGAATACCTTTTTGATCAGTAGAATATTATAGTGGGTTTTCCTACTTACTCTTTAAAGTCACTGCTAAAGGAACTGCTCTGTTTTAAGCAGGTGGATAGGAATAGTCATCAGGTACAGCATATGCAGCCTTTCTTGACTTTTGTTCTAAAATCTATTAAAGACAGAAAAGGTTGTAATCAATACAAAATCAATACAAATTGTTGTATTACTGTAAATGAAGAAAAAAATTAGTCTACTTAGTAATTAAAAATAAAGAATACATTATGTCTCCTACTTTTCATTATTTTTATTTCTTAGCATGTTTCATGATAAGGCGTTGCAGTAACCAAGGCAAAGAAAGAGAAGTGGGGTGCTTTTGCAAGAACTGCCGTCAAGGTAAACTCCATGTGGATTGCTGCTCACAGCAAATGTGGTATATACTTGAAAAGGTTGCACTGTGTCATGAGGTTGGAATCCCAACAAGGACTCATGTATATGAGTGCTGCAGAGGTCTTCAAAGATTGTTCCTCCTACTTGTGGGGATTAAAAAAAAAAACCTGAACAATTAATAACCCCTTCTCTGCATTTATCACTCACTTGTGAGAGGAAAATGTAAACAAACAAAATCTGTGATTCTTTCACCTTTTCTCATATAGAAAATTGATTAGTTGGTAGGTTAAACTTTCCAATGAAGTGAAGGAAAGAGTGAATTTTCAGGGGGGTATTCAAGAGAATATATTATAATATCAAAATATGGAAAGTGTTTTGTTTTGTTTTTTTACTACCAAAATGACATGTTAAATAAGTTTCTTATTTGAGAGGAAATGACACACCAATCATCACCAAAATGTGATCTTGGTGGAAACAATGAAGAAATAATGTGATGCTTGCCATTCTCTCTTCTTTTTAACCCCTTTCATAAATTACTTTTGTATCTGTCTTCCTCTCTTTCATATGCTAAGACAAGTAAACAAACTTCATTCTTGGAAGGGCTTCAAAAACCCTTCTGTTAATCATTTGCTTATGAGATCATGTAAGTACGCAAACTTCCTGTAAAAAAAATCACAATTGTTCAATGGAAGTTAAAGGAAGATGAGATAATGAAATTTTAAAAGCAGACCAATTAGGCCTCCTAAATAGATACAGTCTAGTGTTTATGAGTTTGTGACCTCAGTGTTTACCTATAAATCCAAATTTCTTTGTCAATCTATGAACATATGCTATTGTTTAAGTTGCTCACAGACAGATGGACTATGTGTTTGGCTACAGAAACCAATATATAATAAGAAAAAAAGCTCCTGGAACTAGTAATGCTTCGTGATTTCTTTTCAGAAGTTATTACTACAACAGCTTCCAGAGGCACTAATCAGGTTGCTGTACTGGATTCTATTCAAAATATATAGTGAGAAAAAGGTTATTTTTAAAAATGTATAATCTCTTTCTAAAACATCACAAAAACTAGCTCTTACTGCTGGCGAGTCATTTTCTCACAATATATTTTCACATAAGAATATTGTCAGCTGGAAAGACATTGAACTACTGTATGAAAGTGATTATTTTCCTTGAATCTCAAATTTTAAATTATTTTCTAGGGAAATTTTTTTTCCCTTTTTGTTCCTTCTTGATTTTGAATAGATATTTTATTTTGAAATTTTATTTATTTTTATTTTTAAATTTTGAAACTTGTGGAAGGTTTAAATTAAAAGAAAGCAGCTCAAAATACTTTCATTGACTGTCTCTGCATCTTGCAAAGCTTTGCTTTTTGGCTGAAAATAAAAGAGATTTATTGTTTTTTAAGTTCAAGAAAATAAATGAAACAAACCCCAGAAAGCTGTTAAAGCTCAGAAAAAATTTTCTTCATCCTTTAAATAAGAAGAGTGAAAATACCAATAGCAATGCAAACTAAAATTTATCAAATACTTTATTATGTGATACATCCATGCTGCAGATGTTTTCTTTTTTAGGTTTGTTTTTTGTTTGTTTGTTGTTTTCTCTTTTTTTTTTTCTTTAATCTTTTTCACATTTATATCCATTAGGGTTCTTTTATCATTTATTTGAGCCTTTGCATATTTCAGTAAGACTAGTGCTTGCTTTGCTTATTTCTGCTAGACTTTCATTCTGCTTTGAGCTGTTTAACATACTTATTTATTAAAAACATTTGATTTATCACAATCAATTAGTTTTCTTTTCTATCATGTCATAATCTGTAAGGGTTTTTAGCTCATAGCTAATTCTTCTTTTTTAATTTATTTTATTATGGTTTGTTTATTTCATTCTTAACTAGCTAGTGTTTTTTAAGAGGAATCCAAACTGAAAAATGTTCTTCCTACTTGTATAGTCATGTATTTCAAACTATTCACAAATGTGTTTCACAGATGATTCACATGTGTGTCTATGAAGTACACATTCTCAGCATTCAAAGTACTTCATAAGGTGACCACTATCCAGCAGACAAGTCTGTTACAAAAAGACATATCATCTGTCCTTCATACACACTCACAATTTACCTATACTGCTCTCAACATTATAATATTTTAGTTCCTTGTTAACAATTACCTTTGTAAAAAATAACTATGGGATTGAAAACTATTATCTCCATTTCACAGAAAGGGAAAATTTAGTTTGGGATAGATTAAATGATTTGCCTCATGCACAAAAACTTCTGTAGCTGACGTGAGATGTGATCTAAATATAGAATCATAGAATGGTTAGTCTTGGAAGGGACCACAAGGATCATCTAGTTCCAACATGCCTGCCATGGTGAGGGACATCCTCCACTAGATCACATTGCGCAAAGTCCCATCCAACCTGGCCTTGGGTGGCAGCAGAGAGTAGCTCTTAGAGTAGCCACTGCTTAATAAAGTAAAAATTAATCACAGACATTGTTTGGATATTAAATTTTAAAGAAGATTTTGGACTTCTTTTTTTTTAAAAAGTGTTTAGGAATGCGGACCAAACGAACTCTGAAGACTGTGAATTGTCATCACTACATAAAGTATTTAATAAATTTACATGGAAAAAGGGGAAAGAGAGAGAGAGGGAGAGAAAGAGGAAAAAAAAAGAAAGGGAAAGAGAAAGAGAAGGAGAGAGAAAGAGAAGGAGAGAGAAAGAGAAGGAAGAAGAGGAAGAGGAAGAGGAAGAGGAAGAGGAAGAGAGAAAGGAAAAGAAGAAAAAGGAAAAGGAAAAGCTCTTTTGAAGTAGTCTGGCAATTCTTGCTCAATGACCACCTCTAACTTTGAATTTGCAGTATAACACTTACTATATTTTTCTGTATTTTTTTAAAATTTAAATCTGAAGAGACATCATAAAATGTATCTCTGTAGCTAACTTCTTGTATTGTGTAAATATAAGAAATCATACCTTCATGAAAAGACTGATGAATCACTGCACTTGAAATTAAAATGTTAATAATTAAATCCAAAACCCTCTAATGTTCTTCAAAACTTAATATTTATACAGTTGTCAGAGCAAAGTACAGTCAGATAAAATAGTTCACCAGACTGATTACCATTAATCAAGTATAAGTTTGAAAAATTATTTTGCATGAAACAGAACAAGCAGGATATGAAGTCCGTTCAAGTGTCTTTTTGTTTCCTGGCTATGTATAACCACATCTCTGGCAATGTTTCCTTCAAATTCAAGTGCTGACAAGGCAGGAATCTGTCACTGTGTCCAGCCAATTCAGTAAGCCAGAATCACTAATGGTGGATGAATGCATATGCTATGCTCTTCTTAAGCCAAGATTTCCAAAGTTAGCTGCCTAAGGTTTAGATTATATATCTATTTTCAGGTGCTGTTCAATTCAACTCATACTAATGTTAGTAAGCAATTAGAAAATTAATTCTATGCATAATGTTTTTAAAAAGTTGGGTCTCTCATTTTCACTCTTTTGTGTAGATGCTTTTATAGGAAAAATGTATGCTTTTCTTATAAATATTGTAAGTTTCTTCCCTGTGCAAAATAAGAATATTTTGGAGATTTACAGCTGTGTTTTCTTCCACACATATCTAGCATTAACTTAAACTGTCTCATAGCTAGTTAAAATGATTATGTTTTACCCAGTTAAAATTAAGAAAACATATAAAAGAAAACAACAATGCACACATATGAAATTGCTATAAAGACAGGATTAGGCAGGAGAATTGAATGAGCTGCAGTTCCATTTGCAGTATTCTGCATCCAGACTGGACCTGACTAATTCCCTGCTTTTGGCCGGAGGCTCCAGATTTCCATCCCCACCTTCAGGCTTGCCAAGCCTCATTCATCTGGCAGCTCTGTCGTGCATCCTTCTGCCCAGTTGAGGTATCACATGTCCTGCTGGCAAAACAGCGATTGCGGCCGTTGATTGCCAGGGGCCTCGGTGGCACCTGCTCAGCCTGCAGCCATCTGACCTCCTTTCCCACCGTCCCCCAATCCCCTCCTGCAACTCCCACACAGGCTTAGAGTGGGTTTAAGGTTTTCCAAGCTCCTGATCCCACTGCCACCGCCTTGTTCCCAGGCAGCAGATTAGATATCAGGTAGACAGCCTCACAGCAGCCCTGTCAACCCTTTTTTTTTACCAGCCCTCTGTTTTCCCCACAGCTTCCAGTTCACCTGATCCAAAGATCGTTCATGCTGAAACAGCAGTGTGTGCACAAGATGCTCTGCCCTGTTGTCAGATTCACCTTGGTCACAAGTTTTATTCTCTCAATACGGCCATACAACAGCTTCAGTTCCTCATCTGTTATTTTTCGTTTGAGTCAAAATGCTTCTGAAGAGTTACTGTATTTACTTGATTTTGGATTTCTAGATGTCCAACATTGATTTCTTTGCTTGTTCTTATTTTAACTGGGATTCTCAAATAATGTCCAATCCCAACTACTTCGTATTTAAGAGCAG
Organism: Psophia crepitans; assembly: GCA_013399095.1. NCBI lineage: Eukaryota > Metazoa > Chordata > Aves > Gruiformes > Psophiidae > Psophia > Psophia crepitans. The sequence continues at coordinate 61,278 of VWZZ01005160.1, read as the reverse complement.
GAGAAATCATTCTTTCACTATATTGTCGGACAACAGGAACTGCATTTAACCTGTTAGCAGTCATTTCCCCATGATGATACAGAATTAAGAAGCAAAATTTCTTCCCAGTAAATAAATACTAAGTAGCCTACCTGCAAGGGAACTTTTTTTTCTATCCTTGTAAAGGAGGAGGTTGATTATAGAGACACAGACATCAGCCACAAGCCTGCAACTATATCATATGATGCAGAAGGGCACATATTACCCTGCCTGAAGGATGGGGACCCCCTCAGCAACTTGATAAATCTGACCCTGATTGATGGTACTTTGAGGCATTCTTCTGTATGTGAACTGTTGTCAGTGTAACTGTACTGATCACTTCTACAACTAGCTCCAGGTCCCTCTTGTTATTGAGCAGAGACATTGCTAAAATCCTTAAATCAGCAATAGCTGCATTTAAAATTTTTCATCTGCCTTTATAGTAAACTAAATGAAGAACGGGAGAGGGTTAAGGACTGGTTTAAACTGCCTTAATATTTCACATGTAAATAATTGTCAATTAACCAAAACTCCATTAAGAAGCCAGTAATGGACAATTATTTTTAATGGAAATGTTCTCCCTACTTTACAGATTTGTCAAGTGGTTCAGTACAGGCAGCATGTTAAATCACCACGTTTTTCCAACAAGCTATTTGAAATCTGTGGCAGCCAGATTTGATTGATGCAGTGTACCAGAGAGCGTAAGTACTGCAGAAAATGCTATTTCAGAGTTCAAAGCAGCAGAAAAATTGCTGTTTAATAATTCAGCAGTGAAATGAAAATAATGTAAAGAAGATTAGCCATGCTCTTTTACTGGGTGATATTCATAGCAACGTTCTCATTTCTAGACCTGTTTTTTCAAGTGATATTTTTAATCAAATGCTTTGAATGAAAGCTTTGTTCTTTTTTTTTTTTTTTTCAAGCATGAGGCCAGAGGGGGGACCTCTTCTAAAAGAACAAACTATCTTTTATTCAGCTTTATGGCAGAGCTAAAATTTGTTCTGTGTATCATACTTTCCTTTTGTTTCTGTCACAATGATACACAAACAATTCAGCAGAAATCTATGTCCCTCTGGAAGCTATTGTTTTCATTCTGTGAAGTATTCAAAAGTAGTTGTAAACACTCAGCTGCATCCTGTTTTAACATAGCCCAGATGAGAAGTGGAGTACTAGAATAATCAATTTTCATCCATTTCATCTCCAGGGCTTCCTTTATACTTGTTGTGGTTTAACCCCAGCCAGTAACTAAGCACTATGCGGCCACTCACTCACACTGCCCCCTCCCTCCCCCTGCTGTGGGATGGAGAAAAGAATTTAAAAAAAAAAAAGAGCTCATGGGTTGAGATAAAGACAGTTTATTAGGATAGAAAAGGAAATTAATAACAAAAAAAATTAAAAAAATTATTAATGATAACAACAATAATAATAATAAATGCAATTGCTCACTGTATGCAAACAAGAATAAAAAAAAAAAACAACCCAATGCTTAGTCTGTTTCCAAGCAGCGACTCTGTCTCCCAGCTCTCTTCCACAGTTATATATGGGGCATGACTTTCTATGGCAGGAAATATTCCTTTGGCCAGCCTGGGTCAGCTGTCCTGGCTGCGCTCTCCAGCTTCTTGTGCACTTGGCACGGCCTGAGAAGCTGAAAAGTCTTTGGCTTAGTGTAGGCACTACAACTACCCAGCAACCACTATAAACATCAGTGTGTTATCGACATTATTCCCATACAAAATCCACAACACAGTACTACATCAGTTGCATGAAAAAAATTTAACTCTATCTCAGTCAACACCAGGACAAAACTCAAGATGAGCTGCTTGACTAGTGTACACAGTGTCTCTTACCATGCCCATTCCCACCCAGTTGCACTTCTCTTTTCAGAAATCCTGAAAAGCAGGAAGACCCTTTTATTGGATACCTAAAATAATAGACACCTGTTTCAATGACACTCCATGTCTCACATTTCCAGGAAGATCTAAAAATTATTTCAATGTATATCTTTGAAAAAGCAAAACGTAGTTTTCACTGATGAAAACCACTACAGCTGCATCCATCAAAATAAATATTCAAAGTCATTTGAGCATACTTATTAGGCATTTGGACAATCTGGTGAATTCCCAAATCTAAGAATTGTATTTCCACAATTTTTTCTGCAAATTCAGCTTCAAATATTGATTTATCTGGTTGATTGGAAATCCAGTTTTTAATGAAGTTTATTTGCTAAATCCTCTCTATGTTTGAGAATACAAATACAGGTTTCAAGTATTTGGGGAGAATTGCCTCATCCTATACATTTTCCAGTGTTCAGCATATCTGGCTCAAACCTTTTACTTGCTATCAAAATACAAAAGAACAATCATCACAACAGTAATAATTAATGTCAATCTGTTTCTAAATTTCAACTCATGAAAGCATCCAGGAAATTAATTCATCCGTTATTTTATTTGAAAACAGGTTTATTAATGAAAATGATATGGACTGCTGGAATTCCAAACTCAGTTGGAACAATGGAGATGTCTGCTGCAGGGTATATCCATTACTGAAGCCAGTCTAGAGCTGTTGTTTGACGAAAGCATCAGCAGTCATTGCTCAGTTTATCAGTCTGTAACAACATTATCTAGCAGCTTCTGTTCTAATACTCCAGTGCTGATCAAAGATTTGATGGCTCCTTTCATGGCATCAGTCATCCTGGAAATACCTTTTTGGTTCACTGTGCTCTCTGATTCCAGGGTCTGCCAATTACTAAATAAATTTTCAATAAGTTTTCAATAAATTTTGAAAAAGGAAGGAAAAAGAAAACACACATCCCCAAACATGAAGTATAACTAACAACTTCTATAATTTACTGTCTCTACAGTATTTGGAAGAATGCTAATTAAGAAGCGCTTTTTTTTTCTGAGTTTCCATTCTTCTGTGCCTTCCTAGACTCTGCAGATTTACTTGTGTAAAAACAAAATTAAGAATACAATTTTATATGTATTGTTTACATACGGAAGTGTATGATTGAGGAAGCCTATTTTGCTTTCTATGAGGAAATACAAGAATAAACATTCTTTCCAGTCAAAACACAAGGCATCCAACATATAAAGCAGAAAACTGTTTTCTCAGTTCTACAAAGAGCAATATATACAGGTAAAACAGTACATGTGCAAAGATCTGAAAATATAAAGCTGCAGGGTACCTCATACGTTAATCTGTCACGTAAAGTGGAATCAAGCAGCACACTGCAGATATTTGTTCTTATCACAGATGCTCTACCATATCTTGCAGTTGCTAACAAATAACTTACATTTTGTTGTAAAAGAAATCACTAGAAAACATGCTGACTTTTTTAGCGTCAAGTCACCTTCTGGTGGGATTATCCACACATTTAAACTTATTCAGGTGTTTAGCTGGTGTACTGGAACCATGCCAGCATGTCCAGCTTCTTTCAGTGTTGGGTACATTGAAAACACTGCCACAGCAATTATTTAAACCAGTGCTTTCAGTCTGGGTCCTTAATAGGTTTCAACAGAGATTAAAAAAAACAGCACAAGGAGTTTTAAATATTGCTTGTCAAAGAGCGTATATGACCTTGTTTTTCTTGGTCATGTATGACAAAACACTGAGAAACGAGACATGACATACCAGGGACCACAGATCACGAATTTAAAGTACTCACTGATTCAAATGGACAAGAAATATTGTCTACAGTATTATCCACCATATAAAATTATTCAAAATTTTAATTAGGAATAAGCTTTATCAGAAATGAATCAGAGATTATAAAAACAGCTGTGCATAGATCATAGATTTTAAATTTTTTTTCATTGAATTTGTTAAAGAATTATATATCGGAGTTTTTGCACTAACTCTTGGAATCCCAAAGCAGTAATAAAGTTCATTTTCTAAGAATTCCATTTATCATTTTTCCTATATAAACTCTACAAAGCATTTCCATAATGTGCATTACTTCCAGTTTAATGAATGTCAATTTAAATCAAAAGGAATTGCTACTTTGGGGTTTGGGAAGAAATGTCGAAAAAAAATTATTTAAACAAATAGAGATAAATGCACTGTGCACAAAGCAGAATCAAAGTTTTTTATTTTGACTTTTTTAAGGCAATGCATTAAAGTTTTTAAACCTGTGCTTACTAAATGGACATTCTGAAGGTGAGTTTAGTTAGTGCCACTGAACTGTGAGTCAGACATGTGAATTTAATCTCTGCTGTAGTATATATGGTACATGTTCTTCAGAAAGCTATTTAAAATGTCTCAGTTTTTACATCTTCAGAAATCAGTGCTGATTTACTAAATTACTGATAATCACAAAGTATTCATTTAACAGAAGATGAATTAGAATTACAAAATAACCTTGGAATCGCAGAATCATTTGTGTTGGAAGTGACCTCCAGAGACACCTAGTCCAGCCTGCCTGCTCAAGCAGGGTCAGCTACAGCAGGTTGTACCAGACCATGTTCAGTCAGGTTTTGAATATCTCACAGTAAAATAGTGTTTTCTTGAATTCAGATTTAATTTGTGTTTATTGTCTCTCCTGTCACTATGCACTACTGAGAAGAGCTTACCTTTGCTTTTGCTATATTAAACGGCCTTTGGCTTGACCCATGAGGTTTTTTCCATCTTATTTTCTCCCCTCCTTTTCCTGCTGAGGAAGGGAGTGATAGAGCAGCTTGGTGAGCACCTACTGTGCAGCCAAGTTCAGCCCACCATACCACTCCAGTATATTCATAATTTTTGTGACCCTTCACCAGATGCACTCCACTAAGTCCATCTCTTCCTTGTACTGAGGAGTCCAGAAGTGGCACAGCACTCCAGATGTGTCTCACCAGGGTTGAGCAGAGGGGAAGGATGACCATCCTCCATCTACTGGCAACATCCCAGGAGACTGTCAGTCTTTGCTACAAGGGAACATTGCAAGGAGACCTTGCTGTCCAACAGGACTCCAAGTTTCTTCTCTACAAAGCTACTTTCCGGGTATTCATCCCCCAGTGTGTATTTGTGCATGGAGTTATTCCTTCCCGGGTGCAGAATTCTACACTTCCCGTTGCTGAATTTCATGAGGTTCCTGTTGGTTCATTTTTTCCAGCATGTCTAGGTCCCTCTGAATGGCAGCACAACCCTCTGGTGTATCAATCACCACACATACAGCTGATCTCACTATTTAGATCTCTAGGATTAAAGGGAGACATATCTGAGATAGTATCATTTGTCTAACCTGGGAGATAGACAAGTTTTAGGATTCTGAATTCAAACTAATAAAGTTAGTGTTTAACCACTATGTTTCAATGGTTAAAATTTTATAGTTTTCATCTTATTCTTATCCCTGGCTGTAACCAGAAGCACTGAGCCCACTCTAAAATAAACCCGCAGTACTGAGCCTAGCATAAAGCAGAGTTTCAGCTGTGTTCAAAGACATTGTGGGGAGTAAGAACAAACATTTCAGAAAAAGAGCTGACTTTTGTATTGCAGTCTGGGGATTATAGTAATTATCCAAGAAATGGGAAGATTTTTTTAATTATTATTATTGTTTTTAACAGATTTCAGCCTCTGTCTAGGTATTTCTTTTCTGTCTCCATGATAAATGAACTCTCAATAGTTACTTGATAATCTGTCATTTAGGGAACACTTTAGAAAAAAATTATTTTCTTCCTTTCAAACTGAGACAGGTCTATAACTAAGTATTCATTAAATGACAACTGAGGACTACAGAAGTGATACCTTCTGGAAACCATATTTATGTCCTGCTCAATGTATGCACTTGCAGGGAATTAATTCAGTGGTATGTTCCAAGGGGGTGAGCATATTCATCTTGAAAGCACCATAAGCTCATTGGCAGAAACCAACCTTTAAGTTCCAAAATTGGAATCAACAGTATTGATATAGATAGCCCTGCACTTGGCCTTTCCTATTGATTAATGCTAGGTTAGCCCTTTCACAGTATATTCATCTTTTTGGATTGCACTTTGGAAGCGACTGATTCTTCTCACTGACTGTGCAGAGAGCACAGAGGTCTAACCCTGACTCTCCCGGGACATTACTCAGATAGGAATGTTGAATTAGCCTCTGTGGATCTCACCTGAAGTTTACATTTATCAGAGGCACCTCTTTTCTTTCCTGCTTTTTTAAATATTTCATTGTCAATATTTAACATTATTTTAAAATGTGAAAAAAAAAACCATATATACCACAAAACAAGAAAATGATAAATGACCAGAATACTACTTTTTTTTCTGATTTGAAACACAGACATGAAATCCTTACTTCATACTTTTGATCTTTCTCAGGCTAATGTCACGTTACTATTATTTTTGTAACCTAAACTTTCACAGTGTCAAATTTAATATGTTTTTTTTTTTCCATGGTGGATTTATTTCACATTCACTATTAGGTTAAAGCAACTAAAATGAAAAGGCATACTAAAGAACATTGAGGGAAACTGGGAAAGTTTATAAGATAAATGTAAAATCTATAAATCTGTGATACGAACATACATAAGTATCAAGATCTTCTCTTCATAAACATGCACACTCAGGATTGCGTACCAGTCCTGCAGCAGTAACATGGCAAATATATTCAAATGAAAACTCAATCTGAAGCATTACAGAACTGTTTTGGATCTCTGCTCCATCACTGTGATAAGGCTGTATTTATATGTGCTTCCAGCTACGTTCATACTCCTTTAAGAGGTACATGAAAAGCGTGGAAAGGTATGTCCTTGCCTTGGACAGCTACAAAGAACAGAGAAAGTTCTGGAGACTGCAGAATGTGGTTAGGCAAAGGAGGATCCTAGCACAGTGCTCAAGCAGATCTTCAAAATTATGGAAGATCTTCTTAGCAACCTATGGGTCCTTCACAGAGTTTGCTGCTACTCAGAAAGACTAAGCTGAGTTAACTTGGAGATGGCTTGTTCACCTGGAATGGCATAGGTAGGCAGGAGACGTATGCAAACCTTTTGCTCTGTCTTGCCTAGTTTCAAAAAGTAGCAATCAATTCCAGCAGGTAAATCAGCAATTTATAAATGTAAGCTTTAGCCAGAAATTGTATTTCAGTAGATGTTCTTTGTTACCATCCATTTCTGAGGGTTTTTTTCTGCAGATCTTGATTCATGGAATGACCTGCCAAAACTAGGTTTGCCTACATTAAGAATTCTCGCATCTTGACCTTCCACTGCAATGCTCACATAAAAGCCATAAACTTCTAATAATGTAGCAAGCTGAGCTGGGCTTATGATGCTGTCTACTTATAAATAAGAAAACGTTTTCAAATTATTAAAAAAATAAATTTTACAGATAGCTAATCACTGTAACTAAATGCTAGTGCTATAGTCACTGTCATCTGCCCTCTTTCCTTCCTGTCTGCTATATTCAAAGAGCACATTTCAAATTACATGGTAACTGTTCATGGTAGCTTTTCTTTATGTACATTTCATGTGCAAAGGACTACACTCTGGAAAGGGGATTTTGTAATACAATTATTAAATACATCTGTTTGAGGTCACAGATTTGCCAGTGAAGTAAATAGCTAAATGCCATTAACCTGCTAGTGCATCAAGTTTGCAAAAATTCTAGTTGTATGGAATTTACCTCTATTTCCTCGGGACTGGGAAGGTAAAAAGAGAACTGATGTGGATTAAATTCAGATCATAGATCATAGATCATAGATTCATTAAGGTTGGAAGAGACCTCAAGGATCATCCAGCCCAACCGTCCCCCCCCCACCTATTACCCACTAAACCACGTCCTTCAGTACCACATCCAACCTTTCTTTAAACACCGCAGGGACAGTGACTCCACCACCTTCCTGGGCAACCTGTTCCAATGCCCGACCACCCTTTCCGAGAAGAAATTCCTCCACACAGGATGCCACACAGCAATTCTTTACATCCTAAATCTTGTAGATGAGACAAACTTTATTATTAGTAAGTATTTCCTCCTAACTGATTTTAATGCTATTGCACAAAAAAGGGCATCTAAGGCATGATATATTTTAATAATCCCAGATGAAGGCAAAAAATAAAAATCAAAGTCCTATCAATGTAAATATCTTGTAGAAAAGTACGAATATAACACACAGCAAAGAAAAAAATGTCCACGACAAAGAGGCAGTCAAAATCTCCTAGTATCCTCCAAGGAAGACTTCGAAGGATGCAAAATCTGGACCATGGCAGAAGTCTCTTTGTACAACAGAGGACAAGGTCTTACAGGTAGCACTGGAAGGCTTTTTTCCCCCCTGAACTAGTTCCTCCTCCCAAGAAAGTAACCAGTCCACTTAGATCTCCTTGCCGGGTTGTCAGCTCTGGCATGCAAGTGTTCACGGATGCTTTTCCTTTGGACCTTGGTGAGGTAAGTTTAACTGACAGGTTTCAAAACCTGTGGAGGTATTTTTCTACATACAACTTGTGAAAGAAGCAAAACAAATCAAATGTTTGAGCATTGTGGATTTACATAGAGGAAGACCTTCACATCGTACCAAGGCATCTGGCAACTGGGAGTGGGCATCTTCCTTGGGACGGGCCAGCATGGAGCCATGAATGATAAAATAACTGCAGTCCTGAAGGGACATCCTCCTCTATTTAAGCAGTGGAACTCAGCTTCCTAAGGAAATTGGTATTAAGAGCAAATTAGAGAGTTCCAAATTTCATCTGAGATATACAAAGAACAAATGGACTCATTCATTAGAATGGAAACCTTTTTCAACTTTCATTGCATCATAATGTTCACTCACAACTACATGGCTGCAGTGGAAGTCTTCATCTTCAAAGGGCCAATAGGTGCTGTATTAAATACAAGGTACTATTAGAAAACGAAGAAGTAACTCTTGCAGAGTATGAGAGTAAAAAAGAGATTTATTAATATACTTTTTGTGTAATGCTCATTCAGTGATAATGATGGAAGAATCTACTACATGCATATTTGGATAGTATCCACTCTGTCCATTAGACAAGGTGTTGCTTCGGCTTTTAAATTTGAAATTCTTGTAAACATTTTTTGGATTATGTATATTTATGCTGTGTCAGTTGAAAAAATGTTTACATAATAAATATAATTTTCATAACAAGCATTGATTACTAACTTTGGTAAAAGTCTCAAAAGTATGTGAATAAAGCCTCAGCTCATAGGAGCCTCACTTTCTGTTCCTTTTATCTTTCACAGAAAGTCGCCACTGAAGATAACTTCGTGATGTCTTTGTGCTTCTTTTCCTCAAAGAGGCCAACCAGTCTTTGTTATGTCAAAATCCTATTCACCTTTATCTGTCTCAAGTAGTCCTTTCTGCCAAATTAAAGTATTGTTTACTCTCACAGCAAAACAATGCACATGTAATTTATGGCAGTTTCTACACTACATTTATAGTAGTTTGGTCAACCAATAAACTCTAAATTCACTTGGATTTTGTTACTGTATCAGTATATTCACATCTGAGTATCTGTATAAGGAAGTTCTGCAGACAGTTTGGTCTTAAATTCTGATTCTGTCTGCAGCTTGGTGTCTGCCTCAGCAACTCTTGATAACAGTTCCCAGAGTGTGAGATACATATGTCAGGCTCTTCCCTGAAAGCGGTTGTTCATGTTCTTTTTTCACAAAGACCATCATTACAAGTAAGTTTAAACTCATGGGCAGCAAGTCTAATACATACAGGATATCTTAGATTCACTGCTGATATGAAATCAATTGCTGCTTGGACCCACTGCTCCTATGTTGATCTGTATGCATGAAACAACTACTTACTCATCACCTCCAGAAATCAATAGTTTGTTATCTGGGGGAAAAAAAAAAAAAAAAAGAAAAGGTGTTAGATTGCCAGCAGCAGGACAAAGGTTCACAAGTCTCTCTCTGAAAACTGTCTAGGGGCAGTTATTCTCATTTTTACCCCCCTCTCCATTCTTCTTCAATCTACTAGGTCCAAACTCAAAATACATACTTAGGTTGTAACACATCTGGATTCAACATTTCCTGTGCCTAAAAGAAATTAAACTAATTTATTTTCTATAGAAATGTTTGAACCAGGTGTTTTCCTAACTGACCAACAGAAAACTTAAATGATAACAGAAAAAAAGCTTCATGATAGAAAACAGCCTGGTGTTTACAATTTGCCACATGTGCTGATATAATTAGGTGATATAAAGCAGGCATATTCACTAAATAATGATGAAATGACAGAAAGCATGGTTTTCTTCCTTTTTTAGGTCATTATTGAAAGAAATAAATATCTTACATGCCACATACAGGCAGCTATGCCTGACATGACCATATCTAGAGAAATCCCTGAATCTTTGGTACTTTCCGCTCTCCATCATCTTTAGCAAGTCATGGGCAACGGGAGAGATGCCTGAGGACTGGAGGAAGGCTAATGTCACTCCAGTCTATAAAAAGGGCAAGAAGGAGGACCCGGGTAACTACAGACCGGTCAGCCTCACCTCCATCCCAGGAAAGGTGATGGAACAACTTGTCCTTGGCACTGTCTCCAGGCACATCAAGGACAAGAAGGTTATTGGGAACGGTCAGCATGGTTTTACCAAGGGAAAGTCATGCTTGACCAACCTGATAGCCTTCTATGAGGATGTAACCAGGTGGATGGATGATGGAAGGGCAGTAGATGTGGTCTATCTTGACCTCAGCAAGGCATTTGACACCATCTCCCACAGCATCCTTGTGGGCAAGCTGAGGAGGTGTGGCCTGGATGATCAGGTAGTGAGGTGGATTGTGCGCTGGCTGGAGGGCAGAAGTCAGAGGGTTGTGGTCAATGGGGCCGAATCTAGTTGGAGGCCTGTGACTAGTGGAGTCCCTCAGGGGTCGGTGCTGGGTCCGGTACTATTCAATATCTTCATCAGCGACCTTGATGAGGGAACGGAGTGTACCCTCAGCAAGTTTGCTGATGACACTAAACTGGGAGGAGTGGCTGACACACCAGAGGGATGTGCTGCCATTCAGCGGGACCTAGATAGGCTGGAGAGCTGGGCGGGGAGGAACCTGATGAGATTCAACAAGGGCAAGTGTAGGGTCTTGCACCTGGGAAAGAAGAATCCCATGTGCCAGTACAGGTTGGGGACTGACCTGCTGGAGAGCAGTGTAGGGGAAAGGGACCTGGGGGTCCTGGTGGACGGAGGGATGACCATGAGCCAGCAATGTGCCCTGGTGGCCAGGAAGGCCAATGGCATCCTGGGGTGCATCAGAAGGGCTGTGGTCAGTAGGTCGAGGGAGGTCCTCCTCCCCCTCTATTCTGCATTGGTGAGGCCGCATCTGGAGTATTGCGTCCAGTTCTGGGCCCCTCAGCTCAAGAAGGATAGGGAATTGCTAGGGAGAGTCCAGCACAGAGCCACAAAGATGATCAAGGGAGTGGAACATCTCCCTTATGAGGAAAGGCTGAGGGAGCTGGGTCTCTTTAGCTTGGAGAAGAGGAGACTGAGGGGTGACCTTATCAATGTTTATAAATATGTTAAGGGTGAGTGTCGGGAAGATGGAGCCAGGCTCTTCTCGGTCTCATTAAGCGATAGAACAAGGGGCAACGGGTGCAAATTGGAGCATAGGAGGTTCCGGGTTAACGTAAGGAAAAACTTTTTCACTGTGGTGGTGACAGAGCACTGGAACAGGCTGCCCAGAGAGGTTGTGGAGTCTCCTTCTCTGGAGACATTCAAAACCCGACTGGACGTGTTCCTGAGTGATGTGCTCTAGGTGGCCCTGCCTTGGCAGGGGGGGTTGGACTAGATGATCTTTCAAGGTCCCTTCCAACCCTTGTGATTCTGTAAAGATATCAGCCAGCTGCAGAGTATTGAGACTTGCTGCAGAAAGACTGAATGCTCAATGGGAGTCTTGTTGGGAACAATTAGATCTTGATTCATTAAGATGAACATTAAGTAAAGTGACAGTAAGCATCATGCTCTAAGTCAAAAAGCTTGGCTAGATTTCTCACTGCATGTCACAAAGAAGAGAAATTTCTTGAAACACTAACATAACAAATCTATACGTATTATAATGTTCATGATAACTGAAAGCCAAATATGTTATCCATTTCCTGTATATCTATTTATTTATACTACACAAGCCTTTGTGTATATCTAAGGTACAAACACAGCTAACATAACTCTTAGACAAGATCTACTCTCCACCAAAAAAAAGTTACAGAAATATAGCAACCAAGCAGATTATAATCTTATGTCCAAAGTATTCGATATTTGGCAAACTGGTGCCTAATTAATTTAGGAGCACAAATCCCATTGGTTTAACCAAAACTTCATAGGATTTCACAAACATATCATCAGCAGAAATCAGGGATATGACTCAGGTTTGACTGTCAACAGGAAAAAAATGAGTGAGAGGAGAAGGATGGCCTTCTGGGGTAAAAAAAAAGATGTAGAAAAGTTCAACAAAAAAGTAAGTAAGTTAAATGATCAGCAAGGGTTTAGATAATAAACCCTCTCAGAAGTTCCTTTAAGATAAAATGAACCTGCTAAAGAATTGAATAATTCTTGCAACACTACCAACTGAAATTTTCATAAAAGATAAAATTGAACTTTTGAATAAAGTTTGATCCTCAAAGCTACCATCTATCAATTACTGAAAAAAAAACCCCAAAAATTTCATGAGATATCTTAAAAACAATGCGGAAATATTGCTTATGAAAATCTTCTTGGTATTTTTGCTTTGGCTAGGTAAGTTACTGTACTAGATCCCCAAATAACATTATTTAGATTATTATTGTTGTTGTTGTTGGTTTTTATTATTATTATTAT
>VWZZ01005160.1:21940-38640 GCA_013399095.1 Psophia crepitans | reverse complement strand
GAAAGAGTTAGAAAAAACCCAAGCTATTTCAGTATTTCGTTGAAGGATGATGTCAAAAGCTGGCCAAATAATTATGAAACCTGATTAACTGAGAAAGCATTGCCATAATTTCCAATTGCAAGCACAGTAAACTAGTGAGAAACTGACCTGTCATGTTCTAGCTTCATTGCCATTTCCAGTGTAGGGATAAAAAGTAGAGTTTAACCATGACAAGGTCTTCTGTATTCTGGAAAGAGATTTAAACGTTCTTACTTTGCATTTTGCTGCACCAAGTCTTTAGATATTTGCCTCCTAAATGGAATTCACTACTGGATTATACACACTAGCTCCAAACATAAAGCCCAGGAGCACATAAATGCATTAGAAAAGCTGAATTCACAGAAAAGCACATATTGAATGGAAGATGCCTGAAGTAGCCAGAAAAATTGCTGAGGACAGAGCCATATCTTAAATTTTGCAGCCTTTCAGAGTGTATACCTTAGAAATATCCCTTCTATCATTTTGGTTTATGCCTTTCTGGAAGCAGGTGCAGAAGACCTTATTTTACAATAGACAGATGGCAAAATTGGCACTATTTCCTTTGCTGTGCCCTTATATCCAGTATCTAAACACTCACCCAAGACCTGAATTCAGGTGCCAACAACTCCCTGATGAAATGAAAGTCACATCCACTGTCTCACAGAAGCCTGACCTAACTACAGTGGTGCAGGCTACCCTAGACTACTGCGTGAGAAGATGATCTATCTTCTCTGACATAATTAAATAGTTAAGGGACAGAGTAAGAGTAATTTCTGAGATACTCATTACTCAACAGTTTGATACACAAAGGAGCAAGAGCATCTCTAAGGATCTTTCTGCCAAAGTTTAATCATGAGGGCTTAAATAAAGAAAGGTCAAACACCCATTTCAAATAACAGACAACTTGTTATCAAGAAGAGGCTTACAATTGCGCATCACAGAATCACAGATTGGTAGGGGTTGGAAGGGACCTCTAGAGATCATCAAGTGCAACCCCTCCTGCCAAAGCAGGTGCCCTACACTAGGCTGCACAGGTAGGCATCCAGACAGGTCTTGAATATCTCCAAAGAAGGAGACTCCACAATCTCTCTGGGCAGCCTGTTCCAGTGCTCCATCACCCTCACCATGAAAAAGTTCTTTCTCGTGTTTGAGTTGAACTTCCTGTGTTCTAGTTTTTGGCCATTACTCCTTGTTCTCTCACTGCCCACCACCAAAAAGAGTTTGGCCTCACCCTTTGTTGGCAAGCAACTTTCTGGAACTCCAAAAGTGAGTGTGCTGGTGAGATAAATGCATTTTTTCACTGTCTTTTGTAACATATTATGCTAAGAACTTAACATACCAAAATCCTTTATTGTAGGAATATTCTGATATATTTCAACTGAAAACTAGCTTTTAAAATCAGGTTATTCAAAATTTTAGAATACATCAACTGTAGTGTATTTCTAATAACAGTGCAGAAGACAAGCAAAAAGTATTCTTAAATCAAGGCCTAAACAAAGAAGGCAGTGATGGAGCAACATTTAGTGAAATATAAGTGTGCATTAACTTCTCTGTAGCACACTCACTGAATATTAAAAGAACCCACATAGTTAGCTGCTGTTAGACTGAAATACTAGTTTGTTAGATAAGTAGTCCAAGTAAAGTTGCTCGGCACTGAGTAGTGGATGACAAGTAAATTTTTGTAAATGGTAGCAGATATATAAATCCATAGATATATTATGTAAACTCAAGGAGGTATGGTGAAGATGGGTATGTTAGGTAATTAATATTTCATGAAAAAGGAATTTGAAACAGACTGAAACTAATTGACTTCAAGGTCTATTTGATCTGCTAGGCCTGGCTAATGCAGAGAAAGTAAAATATTCTCTGTCAAGTAACTGATTATTTGGGTGAGGGAGGAAAGCAGGTAATAGATTTGTATTTTTTCCTGCCCTATCTAGCTTATATATGGCTTGTGAAAATTTTTTTCTTTAAACCTTTATAGGAGTGAAAAGGACACCTTTTCACCAGGTTAAGTAAAAAGTTTCCAGTGCTATGTATGTACCATGTTCTTTGTTCTATTCTAGAAGCTGTATTGCCTGGGTCGAAGAATTCCAGATAATTATGTACTTGCTATTATAAATGAAACCCAGGCTAACTCTTCAAGAGCTGATGATGCTTAAAACATCTGGTATCTGTGACATCATACAAGGACAGTAAGCCATAGTTTTATGAATATAAGTTGTTAATGCAACTCGGTATCAGTGTCAAAGGAAGAAAGAAGAGTAGTAATATTTTCACAAAACTGTATAGTCTCAGAAAATAGTTGACTAATGCTACCCGTAGTTTTGAAAAAGCTATTAATTTAAAATAAAACATCATGAAAACAAGCCCAGAATTCAAATAACATGCAGTAACTAATGCATAGAAGAAAAGTGATTGTGAACTGGATTTTTTTTTGTACTATAAACTTGAATAAGCAATGCAATAAATACAGACTGTAGTACAACAATTGTTTAGAAAATAAATGCCAGAGTTATGATAACCCGATACATCAGCTACAGGGTCCAGTTGCAGCATGCAGCAATCCAACATCACACACCATCTCCCCTGCCCTGAGAGAATATTATGACAGGTGGAGAGCAAAGACAAAGACTAAATGAATGCAAAAGACATTTTAGATGCATGGCCCATAGGCTATGTAGTTACATCTGTGTGTTCATATCAAAAGACAGGAAAAATGGTGGTAATTAATTGGAATGTATTGGGAAGTATAGGACCTGGGTATGGACATAAATAGAAAAAGAGGTGGATACTGTCCTGGTTTTGGCTGAGATAGAGTTAATTTTCTTTCTAGCAGCCAGTATAGTGCTGTGTTTTGGATTTAGGATGAGAATAATGTTGATAACACACTGATGGTTTTAATTGTTGCTAGGTAGTTGTAGTGTCAACACCAAGTCAAGGACGTTTCAGCTTCTCACACCTTGTCAGGTGCACAAGAAGCTGGAGAGCACAGCCAGCTCCTACCATATAATGGTATGCTCAGTATATAACTGGGGAAGCTAGCTAGGAGACAGAATTGCTGCTCAGAAACAGACTGGCCATTGGGTTATTGGTTTGTTGGAGTTTTTGTCCCTTCCTTAAATTCTTTATTGTGATTACAGTGTAACTACACACATTATGGCTGAGCTGCCTGAGCAACTGCACCATGTGATCAGTTCCTCTTTATGAAGATTTGCACTGGTTAATTATTATGTTTTACAAGTTCTGAATCAAGAGAAATTAAAAAAAAAAATGTAATAGCCCCAAAACCAGAAAGCCTCATCTTCTTCATTATTTTTATGTTCATTCTTTCATTGAAACTTTTCTATAAAGTGTGCTTTGTGAATCATTCAGTCCCAAATGCAAAGTAAAACCAATGAGTACATTAACATCAAGTGGGCATTTAATCTGTCAGAAGCATGGCAGGCTGGTTTATAATTGTGAGGGCTTAGAAAGCTCATCTGGCAAATGAATTGTCCTTTAAATAGTTAGAACAGCATCAGATGTCCCAAATCACAAGCCAAAGGAGAGATTAACAATGTTTCCATTTGTTGTTTTCAAATATTCATTCAATATATTAAAAGCTTTACATTCTTCTTCACCGCCAGAGTGGTGTTTGTTTTCCTCTAGTCAAAACAATGCTTTGCCATACTAATTGGAATAAAATATCTTATGTGAGCCATCTTCTAGAGTAAAATTGCGAAGGCTCCTGTTATTACTTAGGTGCAAAAATGTTGATAGAAAATGGCTGATGAACATCTATGAATCTATTACTCAGTCTGAAGTGACAGACTGACTGATTATCAATCTTCTAATTGATGTAACATTTTGAGATGGCAAAATTCAATAGAATTTGGCAATATGTGAAAACAGTCGCATTCCAAGAGGGAATTTAATGGTTTAATAAGAGTTGCCTCACTACAGTGTCTGAATTTTGTTGATCCTTGTTCTCCTATTTTCTAGAAATTTCAAATTATTTTGAGAAGAAATAAAAAAAATAAATAAATCACAACAGCAACCAGACTCACCTCTTATACATCAGAAAGATGAATGTTTTATTTTACGTAAACATTTATAAGAATCTTTTGAAGAGGGGAGAAAAAAAAAAGAGTAGAAAATTCAGTAAAACAAAATGACATTGTATTGCAACCTCTTTTTAGCATTAAAAAAAAATAAAGTGGGAACTGCTATACAAAAAATCACATTTGTCCCTTAAACTGAGTAAAGAACTCATTCCAGTTTGACCAGTTTTGACCAAAGACAGATGGGAAAAAATCACCAGAACAAAGAAGTCCACATCACAAATTTCCAGGAACAATGGCTGAAGGATTGAAATTATAATGACCAAAAGAAAGCTGAAGAAATTAATTGTAAATTTATGGACCAATCTGACTGACCAGTAGTGTGGGTGGGTGTGTGTGCACGCGCGTGTGTGTGTGTGTCTGTAAATATTCATCAGCGAATATAGTTTTGGAAAAGAAGTAATGGTTGATGGTGGCCACTTAAAATCTTTAAAAGATAACGTTTATTTTCTTCATTGTCTTGAGGCAATTATCAATGACAATGAACTCAGAAGCTTACTATGAAGAACAAACTATGACTACAGAAGTAGGCTGCATAAAAGTGAGTGAGTGTCGTGAGAAACAAGACACTTCTTCATGCAAGTACACCTGAGTCATATGTTATAAATCAGTAGAAACTTGACTCTTTCACTGTAGCTTGTGCATTCAAGGTAATTTTGAAACATAGTTCATGTTGCTACCATACTCTATGGAATAATGAAATCTCTTTTCAAGGTAATATATTGCCCGTCATGCCTATCTAGTGTCACAGTCAGCAGTAGAGGACTAACTATTGCTCACACTAATGCTTCACTCACCTGTTTCCTTGAGCATTGAAGGTCATAACGTGATCAGAGCTAACAAAGGTGATTTGTGTAAGTCTCTAGGACTCTGTGAAAAACAGTAGCAAAGGGAACAGTGTACTCCTCCGTCTGGTGTTTTTTGGTTTTTTTTAATACATATACACAATTTTTAAAAGTTCATTGGTAGTTGCATAGAATTGAGAATTCAGCAATGAAGTTCATCCAAAGTTATTAGGAGGAGATTAATTTGCTGTACAAATATTTTCATGTTCTTTTCTTGTTTGTCTCTTCCAAATAAGGACTTTGACATTGAGTTAAGTCACAGTTTTCTGAATGAGTCTTAATGCTGCCTATGTTTGTTATGTTGCTCCCCAAGTTGTGAAAGCATTCAGCAGTTTATATAACAAAATATTCACTAAACCATACCCTGTCCTGTGCAGATCCATGAACACACTGGTTCATGGATAAGCATTGGCTTTGCGAAGTGCATACCCATCTCCTGCATGCTATCCAAACCTATGTTAATAACGTAGTGCACCATTAACTGCACATTAATTGGCACCTTTCAATAACATTTCACAAGTAATTCCTTAGGGAAAAAAATGTACATATGTATGTACATACATGGCTGTCCAAACATGAACAGAAACCCAGAGCATTCACATGAACACACACAGAACCAACAGCCTCATCCTGCTTCCCTCCCCTGCTGAGCAGGATGGAGGTCTACTAGTGACAATACATACAGGCACATGTACAATTTGAATCCCTCCAGCAGCTGGGCTCAGACAGTTAGTCTGCCCAGCAGCTGTCCCTGGATCCCAGTCTCCTCAGTTGCTGGCACCTAGTTATGAGTCCCCGAGGCCACAGCTCCATTCCACTCTCACACAGAGAAACACAAACACACACACAGAGACACACAAGCAAGTTTCCCAGTGGACCTTAAACCCTACAGTCTCTACAGCAGCTGGTCAGGACTCCTCTAGTCCCCCAGTAGCCAACTCCTCTGTGGTCTCACCTATAGAGGCACCCCCTTATCCAGCTCCTAGGCCACATCACATAGTCACTGCCCAGCTTGACCTTCACTGTAGTGCTCATGCACTCACTTGCACACTCACACTCACTCCATTTGCTGGCACTACAGATAAACACCCCTCCAATCTCAGGTCCCACCCCAGGGGCTGGCACTTGGTTTCACTCAGTCAGGTCTTCCCATTCATGGGCATCCAGGTACACGGGTCCTCCAAGCTATGGTCCCAGCCGTGCTGCTGGCACCCAGGCCTCCACCACTTCAGCTCCTGGCACCACAGACACATTGTCCCCCATGAACTGTGGTACCACTCCTGTTGCTGCTGCTTACATCTACTCACTTCAGTCTTTCCAGTTTCTGGCTTCTGACCCATTGCCTGACTCCAGCTGCTGCACTCACATCTCCATAAACACACATGCACATAGAATAGAGAGTCCCTCACCTAGGGAGGAGTTAGAAATTAATTGAAGGCGAAGACAGGACAGATTGTGTTGATCAGGCACAGCTCATGGACAAGACAAGTGTACCTACCACCAAATTCTTTATATATGAACAGCCTTTTCTACCCTCTTATCCTTTATTTTCCCCACACTTGTTCCTCCCCAAAGCATCTGGATCCATCCCTTTCCCCACCTTTGCTCCCCCCACTAAACACTCCCATAGTAAGTCTTGTCATTCCAAAAACGCACTTCTGCTGCATTCCGCAATGTGCAATCATACCCCTAGGCAGCAATCCACCTCTGTCCTAAAGGTGCTTGGGCATTGACTCATCGTAAATGGATTTCAGACCCACTCACAGGGGTTGAGGATCTCCGGGGACTGTCCTCAGAGGTGCTCAAACAGGATGTCCCTTTCTCTGAGTCCTTGAGTCAGCATCCCATTTGCCATTGTGCCCCTGTGCTCTGCTGAACTTCTGAAGATGAGCCTGTGATGGGCTGATGGCTCTTGTGATGGGCCTCAGCATAGCCCATCAGGGTATTATTTGGGTTTCTGTGTTCTTCTGTGAATTTGCAGATGAGCTTTTATCACACATAAGGAACGTACAAGTTGCACTAAAATATTTTAAAAGGCAAAAACCTGGAAATAAACCATTTAGAGTCCTCAGTTATTGCTATTGATCCTAGTCTCTTTGGTATCCATTAAGTGTTTAAATGGAGTAGGCCCTAAAATGGAACAACTATTGCNCAAACACTCTCTAATGTATAGAGCTACCCCACCACCCCTCCTATGCTGCCTGTCCCTCCTGAAGAGCTTATAGCCGTCTATGGCAGCACTCCAGTCATGGGAACAGTCCCACCACGTTTCAGCGATGGCAACTAAGTCATAGTTTGCCTGTCGCACAAAGGAGATACAAAGGAGCACTTGATATTGAGTTAGTCTGAAATAACTATTGTCTGTATAGGACTAGTGGGTAGTTCATTTAATTTTAGTTGACTATGATGATAATCCTAGTCCACTTTATAATTACCAGGAACAGGCAGGCATCTCTAAAGAGCAGATCCTCCTGTAATAGGAGTGGAAGACTGATGAGATGATTGTGTTTAGAGGCCTGTCTCTCTGTAAAGACTACTGTTGAGGCAACTTGGACAAGTAATTTAGCCTGGAAACCTATCTTTTGGAGGCTAAAGACTGAGGAGTTTGTTCCCATTCCAAATGCTGCTCCCACATGCATATTATGTAGGGATTTCTTCAAGGGTAACGCTGTACCTTCCTGAGAATGCCTCTTCTAGTATGAGTGCCATCTACTGGTCATTTTTACACATCATGGTATTTGGAGGTTGCAAAATAAAATATAATGGCAGCTCTGCCTGAAGGAAGAAAACAGTGTGTGATTCTGGTCTAATCAAATGGTTTTCCATGAATGATAATGGAGATTTAATGTCTCTTTTGTTCAGTGATTTACAGAAAACATATACCTCAATAAAACATTTAAAAATGTGTAACTTTTTAAAGCAAAAATTGCCTTCTGAAAATTCAGTTGGTTTCTTTTCTACTTATTTATTATAATCATTAATATTTCTACTCATGTTCTGCATTAATATCCATAACTGTGTTACCCATTTCATTTAGACTGTGCTTTTAGGGAACACTTCTCAGATGTTATTGCTCTCAGTGAGTAGGTGTAGTGATGCACTTGATGCACAAAATGCAGTAGACTCCAATTAACTTTCTTTTTAATTTTATTGGCAAAGCTGTGCTAACAGTAAGTAATAAAATATTAAACTTATTTTCATGAGTAAAGTCTGTAATTATGATTCTAAATACACCACAGGGCCAGTCCTCTGGTATAAAATGGTGCCACACTTATAGAACTAGGTTTTTTAGAAATAGAGGTACATTTTTAAATATTTAAACCTTAGAAGTGGTTCTTTTAAAAAGAACAGTAATTAAGGACAAAATTATATTATATCATTATTTTATTTTTTCAACTAATTTTCTAAGAAGCTGATGAATTTTAACTATTTGGTAAATATTCAGATACTTCGTGAATATTAAAAAAATCACACTTGCTTAAATATTCCATTAATGTCTTTCTTGTGGCAAAATACATCACAAGCTTATTCTTTAATTAGAAATATGGGTTCAAAGTAACTATCTATACCTATGTGAAGCCATCGCCCTATACACTTCAGACACCAATGACTGATGTCATTAGACTGGTGTGGATTCATATCAGTCAGGCAGGATTAGAAGGAGATTTTTACCATGGTCACAATACAGGCTACAAATATGTTACAAAATGAGAAAGATTGCAGTTTTTTTCTCTCTTGCAAAGCTCTAACTATTATATCATTACTAAATGAGATAAGAATTTCATCTGACAAATATTTATTTCATTCTTAGGCTTAAGCCAAAAGGCTTTTAACTTCAGTTCTGTAGGAGCTATTCATAGAGATTTGTATTCTTGTCACAATAAAGAAAAATCTTGTATAAAATATTTTCATATATATTTCCCTTAAAGATTCGTAATAGTTTATTCTTATTATTTAGCATCAAAGGGATGTTTCTTCAACATAAATATGTCTCCATATGAATTACCACATTTTTATTGTAAACCTTAAATCACGTCAGCATTCTTTCTGTTGTAAGAACCATTTGTCCACAAAACAGGTTCAGTTGAACAACAGATTTAAGGGGTAGAAAACTGTTGAAATACCAACACAGTGAAAGACTGGCAGTGTTTGATTGTTTAAAATGGGGAAAAAGATATTGAGGATGTATTATTATGTGGCTAAGACATGCAGAGATCCAGTGCAACAGTACTTTGAAGAGGGTCCTCTGATCCACTGTGGATCTGAGTGGATTACTGCAGTATAATTTTATAGCCAAGGAGGAAGAACAGATACTCACTGCAAAATGACTCTTGTCCTAAAATGCTCATATAAAATAAGTTCTTTGAATCTTTATGTAAGAATTTTTCCTGTGACAATAAATGGAGCCTAGTGACTTGCTCGTATGTTGGTGTTTACATTGCAAATATCTAAAATTGTGTGACGACTTTAAAAGTTAGAGTGGGACTGATTTCCCTAAATGAATGCAATAGGTGACATATGAGACATTCAAAGCATCTTTGTGAGCCTGGGAGGCATCACAGACTTACTCTCCTTGAGGGCCTTGCGGCCTGGCTGCTTGAGGTCAGTCTGTGTACCTTACATATCTGGAGTTAAAATATTTATATGTCTCTGTTCAGGCAATTGAACCTCATCCTTGTCATCTTTTCATATTCTGTGATTTAAAATGGAACAAGTGGAAGTTATTTCTTGTATATTTTCAAGGAAGCATCTATATAACGTATTTGTAATTAACATCAGAGAATCTGGAGATGCTAATGTAATAAAAAGAAAAATAAATTATTTGGGAGACTTTGCAAATAGTTTCACCAGTTCCTGAGTATTATCATCACTGAATGAGAAAATGCTAAGGCTCAAGTTAAAATCGTTTAATTTAATGGATATCCTTATACCAACAAGTTTTAAAGTGCTTTCTTTAGCTTGTAGAAGATATTTTGTGTTTTGCCGAAAGTGGTTTGAATGTAGCAATTGTAAAATCATAGAATCACAGAATCATTAAGGTTGGAAGAGACCTCAAGGATCACCTAGTCCAACCATTTCCCTACCACCTATTACCCACTAAACCATGTCCCTAAGTACCACATCCAACCTTTCTTTAAACACCCGCAGGGACGGTGACTCCACCACCTCCCTGGGCAACCTGTTCCAATGCCCGACCACCCTTTCCGAGAAGAAATTTCTCCTAAGCTCCAACCTGAACCTCCCCTGATGCAACTTGCAGCTGTTCCCCCTTGTCCTGTCACTAGTTATCTGCGAGAAGAGGCCGACCCCCAGCTCACCACCACTTTCTTTCACATAGTTGTAGAGAGCAACAAGGTCTTCCCTGAGCCAAAAACCCTATCAAAACTGTCCTTCGAGACTTAAAACTTAGCCAGCTAATGACATATCACCAAGGACAGAATCTTGAGATTACTCATACATACACGCACAAAAAAAAGAACATTTCCTTTTTCCTCTCTATGCACTGCCTGTGAGACAGCTCTAGAATTCTGCAGAGTAGAAGCTACCCCAAACTCTGACACCTGATTTCCGATGTTCATATAGTACCTGAGAAAATGCTGTATATTTAGTGTTGCAGACGAAATTGAGCCTTAAATTAAAGGCAACATTCTTTAAGACAGAATTATAGAAGTGTATGCATGCTGATGGAATAAAATCCTGATGTATATTAAGGCAAATAAAACCAGGATGATTATCTCACCGTAAAGATATCTAGATGCAAACTAAAACTTCAAATTTAAATCTAAACTTTGACTATTTCTCTGTCTTGTTCTGTCTGCTCTTTAGAATTTGGCTTGTACCCAAATTGAGCTTGGGTTTTAAATACGAAACGGATTATCTTTAGTATAAGTTTCATGTAGAAATAATTTGGATCTTTTGTATATAGGTAGCTGCATTTACGCAACCAAACATAACCATACTAAACAGGAGTAAAACATGTTCCTTTGCCTGCATGCACGTTTGAAAACACACAGGTTCCTTTGCTCTGCACTGCTCCATCAATGCGCACTCCTGCAGCGCGGGCTGGTTCCCCGTAGAGCAGTCATTTGTGTGGGGGTGTGACAGTGTGCTGCATGTACTGATCGCATGTACTGCCCTGCGCTGTGCGTCAGGAGGAGCACCACAACTGCTGCTTTCCCAGCCTCTGCGGATGTGTTTGTCTGCAGACCCGTGTGCATTCATACAAAGACTAAATGCAAAATATCTTCCAGACCTAAAGAACTTATTTTTATTTGCAGCTCTAATTCAAATTATAATTAAAGTTTGACA
The DNA here is from genome assembly GCA_013399095.1 of Psophia crepitans. Taxonomy (NCBI): domain Eukaryota; kingdom Metazoa; phylum Chordata; class Aves; order Gruiformes; family Psophiidae; genus Psophia; species Psophia crepitans. The sequence continues at coordinate 27,365 of VWZZ01005160.1, read as the reverse complement.
CTAGGAAACAAATCCTTATGTATTGTGAATTCATATTGCTCATTCATGACCCTGAAAAAATAAGCAGCTTGCTTGACTTACTCGACCGTAAGTCCTTTCATTGTCATTGTTGCATTTAGCAATCAAACACTTAGTCTTCCTTTAATTATACTCTACCTACTTTTGGGGGTAAATACAGACTCTTTACTTGCTGAATACATTTCTAGGAATGACAGGAAACGCAAAATTAAAGGTGATATTGCATTTTGTGTCTCAGTGTAGCTACGCATAATTTGATAGAGTATAAAACACACGATAGCAGGAACGGGAATAAATTCCAAACATACTTGCTTATATTTGCTGACTTATAAGGTCTTATATGTTTCATTCTGGGCAACATAATTGAACACATTAATGTGTATGTACATGTCTAAACCAAACAATTTCCAGCTGCAAGGAGTTTTATGTGTCTGTCCATGCTCACTTATTCTGAGAACCAGATGGGAAACCATCATTGTAAAATCTGTTTTCTTCTTTCCAGAGCTGGCTTTACTTTTACATTTTCATGAGACATACAAGCAAAATTCTTAAAAATTTATATATTTTTAATAAATAAATGGTTGTCCCAGACAATCCATCTGGCAGAATACTGAGGGCACTGACAGCCTTGGCTGCCCCTGCACTGCCTCCCTCAGGTTTCCCCTCAGCTGGACCTGGACCCAGGACCCCATTTTAGCCCCCCAGGACCATCATCAGCTCCTGCTCCAGTGAAGCCACAGCAAGGCGAGTCTCCAGCTCACCATAGCCCTGTTATGCTCAGCCATGGGCATCACAAAACCAGGCCCACCAACGACCCAGCCCAGCCCTGCCCTAAAGAGGTGCTCAATGTCTGGGGTAGGGGCTGCCCTGTCCCCCAGTGTGCCCTCATGGCCTGGGACAGCGGGACAGCCCTGGCTGCAGACCCAGACATATTGCCCCAGGGGAGTCCCTGCCACCCCCAAGCACCAGAGAGACCCTGGCCCATGCTGTGCCCTGACACAATCATACATTAACATCTGCTTAGGCTGAAGGCAATATTTCACAGTTCAAATACCTAAACATATATCAGTAGAATATAAAATGTTTATTATTATTAATTTACATTGCTCCCATAAATGTCATGTAAGCTTTATGGGACAGATAAAAAGACATGGTCCATGAAATGAAGAGCTCACCATCTAATTTTAGAGAAGAGAGAGAGCAGGAGTAACCAAATAAGTCATACAACTGGAGTGAGTCATCAGGAGAGATGTCCAGTGGTAAAAAGAGGTAAGCTGGTGTGAAGCACTGAGCTGGCATCGGGGGGAGGAACACAGAGCCAGACAGAAATATCTGGCAGACCTAGCAGGATAAGGGGGAAAGGATAAAAACCAGGGACGCAGGCTAGGCTAAGAAAATTACAATGTGAATTGCGTTGTGATGAAAAGGTATACTGGCTAAGGCTCAATAGGAACAAAAAAATTAATATATTTTCTGGTGTTGGCATAGAAATCAGGCAAATGATTCTTTGCTTGTGAATAGCATCCATAAAAATTGGATTAAGAGAATAATAATTGTGTCGCTCTGACTTCATAGATGTGCATATTGAATGATGAAAAATAACAATTCTATTTTACAAGAGAATACACAGGGAGAATACACAGAGTTCATTTCAGACAAATTCATTGGAGGAAATATAAAAATCTTACACTAGTGACTCTCACTAAGCACCTAGATAATGCCAGATTTTTCATATCACATGTTAAATAGTTTTTGGCAGCTCATACTAGGCAGTATTATTAATGAAAACACTTTTAAAAAATTGGCAGACTCAGTGTGAAAGTGAAACTAATCATAATGCTGTGGTGTGGGAATTATTTCAAGACTGGCAGAATTACATTTGTTTCATTAGCAGGGAATCATTTTAAAAGGCAAAAATACACAAGAAAAATGTCTTGAAATAAACTAATCCAGTAACCGATTAGATGTGACAACAACTTCCTGTAAATTTGTAGTTTTACAGCCCTCCATACTGAGCAACCTATAAGACTATGACCTGGATTAAACCAGTTGCATGATTTCCAGTTACTATTCTAATTTTCCAAACATTTTTCTTCGTGCAGACATTCTCTTATGCTTGTTCCGACTGTCACTGATTCCTTTGTACGTTGTGTAAGCATTAAGCTCAGTTCATGCTTCACAATGGAGACCTAGGTTCTAACTCTGTGGAAAAAACTATGGACTCACTTATACGTGTGTAATGAAAGCAGTAGCCTGTGCCCTATAGGTAGTATTCATTACATAAGTGCATTGCAGAACTTCTGTTTACAACAGCGGTGCAAAATAAAGTAAAAACACTACCAGGGAGTGATGAAACTGGAGGTGTTAAAGATGGGAAGGGCCTTTCTAGTCATCCAGCCTTTCAGTTTTTCCATGCACATTCCTCACTCTTGCCATTTCCTATATATTTTTTCCAGTTTTGTTTTAACAGACAATTGTGATTTGTCTTTCAGATCTTCCCTTGGAACATCATTTTCCAGTACAAAAATGACATTCTTTTTGAGTCTTTCCCATTATTAACTTTGGCATTTGTATCTTAATTTCATCACAGGATTCCTAATTACTTCAGAAAGGGAGGAGAGGAGGTGGAGGAGGTGGTCCAGGACCCGAGTTCTTGTCGTGATCCAGGGTACAGATATTCCTCTGCAGCCCATGGAGACAACCATACTGGAACAGGTGTATATATCCTGAAGGAAGGTGAAGCCTGTAGAGAGCTCACACTGGAGCAGGGGAAAAGTGTGAGGAGGAAGGAGTGGCAGAGACAAGCTATTACAAGCTGAACTTAACCTCCCATTCCCCATCCCCCTCCACCACTTGGCAGCAGCGAATGAGTAGAGACACTGGAAATTAAGAAGTGAAGCTGAGACTGGGAAGAAGATGATAGATGGGAAAAAGTGTTTTAGTTTTTGTCTTTGTTTCTCATCATGCTACTCTATTTTTAATTGGCAAGAAATCAAATTAATTTTCCCCGAGTCGAGTCTGTTTTGTCTGTGGCAGTAAGTAATCTCCTTGTCTTTGTCTTGATGTGAAAGTTATTAATCTTATTTTCTCCTCCTGTCCTGTTGAGGAGGGAGAATCAGGGAGTGGCTGGATGGGCATCTGGCAGCCACCAATTTCAACCCACCACACATGGTATCATTCTTTCACCACTTGCTTTCTTCTCTAAGTCCTCTCATTTTCTTTCCTATAATTATTTTTTTCAATATTTTAAAATAAATTCATGAGATACTTGCCACTATGATGCCATTTCTAGAATTATTGTATATGGGGCAATGTTTTTGTATACTAAATTAATGAAGATTTAATGACATTTTATTAAAAAATAAATATCTCTGTTCATTTAATCTTAAGTCAATATCTGCTTAATATTAATTGATGAATTATTGTCATTGCACCATCAATAGATGTAGACAATCATGTGAAATATGTAATTTTCTCTGCTTTGCTCAGATCTGCTACATTGGATAATTAAAGTGGTTTTGATGCACAGATCACTGGTAACTTTCATAATCAACCTGTAACTTGCCTGTTTATAGCAAAAGGATTTGAAAGTTTTCTGTTAATAGTTTTAAGTTCCCTATAACATACTTTTGATAGTGTTTCAGGACAAGCATTGTCCCTATGAGATTGCTTTTATGCTTCTCTTATGTTTTTCACTGTCAAATCAGAACAAGTAATTTCCTTTAGTGCAAGGTTCAATTCACAGTAGTTGGTAAAAATACTCATGCACACTATCTTCATTTGGAAGACAGTTCCTATTTTATAATCAATAACTTCTTATCAAGAGTAAGTTTACAGTCTGACTTGAGAATTACAGCAGGAACAAATATATGGAGATAGACTACATACAGAAGTAGTGATTACTGCAAGTAAAGGGAAGTAATATAGGGTCTGATTTACAGTGTGTGCTGCCTTTCATACACATGTTTAATAATCAACATTTTTCATAGGGAACCAATCTTATAAATATTTCCCAAATTCATGAAGTACTGCTATGACAATAGATGGTATACCTCTTTTGAAAACCAAATCCCTTAGGAAAAAGGTCCAATTTTAGTATCTCTAAGGGCGGGGTGGTGTGGAGGGATTGAGTTGATCAACTCTCTGTTGTTCCAGATTCAGCAAAGCTAAACCTGCTTGTTCTCTCTTCTAATTAGAAATTCTTTGTTTTGAAAGAATCTGACCTGCATGTTTGTTCCTGCCTCAAACTTTCATACTTTCAGCTGAATAATAATTTTTCTCAAGGCAGTGACCAGAATATGGCTGATATGATTGAAGGTGCCTGATAAACACTAGACTGTAAAGGACTCTTAGCATCCTTATCAAAATACAATAAATTAATATTAGCCAAATACTTAATATTGCCAAGGTTAGCATGTATAGAAGAGATATTATAGCTTCCATATTTACGTGTACACACTAGCCTTTTTAATACAGCTTTCAGAAATGTATCAGTCCTATAAATGAAGCCTGTTAAACCCACAACTTCTCTCGGCAGTTCCAAACTGTATTGCTCTCACCAGAGGTTAACACCTAATACCTTTTAACATATCACAAGGGGACTTACATCTGTATCCAGTGAGAAAGAATAAAACTCAAACCTTAAGTAAACCTTCTGAAGAACTCTGAAAAGGTCTAACTGCTGATGAAAGCCTTCGTGAAATAATCCATTACATAAATTACAATAAATACAGCAGGATCAAGTGCATCAGTGGAACTGAGCATACCCTCAGTAAATCTGTAAACAACACCAGGCTGAGAGGTGTGGTTCACATACCTGAGGGATGGGTTGCCATTCAGAGGAACCAGGACAAGCTCAAGAAGTGAGCCTCGTGAGGTTTAACAAGGCCAAGTTCAAGGTCCTGCAGCTGGGTCAGGGCAACCCCCAGTATCAATACAGGCTAAGGGATGAAGAGGTTGAGAGCAGCCCTGCGGAGAAGGACTAAGGGATGCTGGTGGACGTGAAGATCAAGATGATCCTGCAATGTGCAGTCACAGCCCAGAAAGCCAACCATATCCTGGCCTGCATCAAAAGAAGCATGACTGGCAGGTTGAGGGATTTGATTCTCCTCCACTACTCTACTCTCATGGGACCCCACCTGGGGTACTACATTCAGCTCCGGAATCCTCAGTAGAAGAAAGACGAGGACTTCTTAGACAAGGACCCTTGAGGAGGGCCACAAAGATGATCAGAGGGATAGAACACTTCTCCTATGAAAACAGACTGAAAGAGTTGGGTTTGTTTAGCCTGGAGAAGTGAAGGATCAGAGAATCACAGAATCATAGCATCTTTAAGATTGGAAAAGACCTCTAAGATCATCGAGTCCAACCATTAACCCAACACCACCATGTCTACTAAACCATGTCC